>OZ022264.1:233759592-233997092 GCA_963978885.1 Nemotelus pantherinus | reverse complement strand
TCAAAGACAACTTCTTTGAAAATTAGTTTTCTAGCGGTTCTGATGCGCTAGAATTTTTGCTCGTTATTTTCTTCTATACAAAACCCTTTTTCTCCTCTTGGCTTAACGACACCTCTCAGAAATAAAAGCTACTTAAAATATGGAAGAAATATATTCTGCTGCATCACCGGATCGAGAAAGAACTAATTTTTCCAATTTTTTCTTAACTTGTTTCCTAAAAAGGAAAAAATAAATACATTAAAATTAGCTTTAAAATCACTTAAAGTATCTATTCTTTATTTTTTGCTGAAGGTATTTGGCTACCGGATCATCATTCAAAGGGTTTTAATTTTCATTTTGAATTGGAGCATCAATAGTCGGAAAAATAATTGCAAAAGTAGTTGGTGCAATATGGGATGGGTTACAATCTATTCATATGCCTGCACTCAAAAAAGAAGATTTTTGAAATTATTTCAAAAGAATTTAGGACTATTTGGAGTTTTCCTCATTGCATTGGTCCCATAGACACGAAACATATACGTCTTAAATGTCCCAAAAATTCAGGATCAATGTTTTGCAATTAGAAACAGTATTTTTCTATAGTTTTGTAAGATGTGGCAGCTGTTAATTTCAAGTTTATTGCTGTAGATCGTCATAAATATTTCGTCTATTAAAAAACTATGACCTCGATATCCCAGAACCAACTTATTTGCCTAATATTAGCACTAAATACGAGTACCAATTTGTACCAATTGGAGACGAAGCTTACCTACTTCCTCCCTTCCTTTTAAAACCTTTTGGTGGAAATAATCTGACTATCGAATAAGTTTGTTTCAACAACCGTTTATCTCGAGCTACAAAAACTATAGTGTTATTTTAGAATCATAGCTTTTAAATGGCGGACAAAATTTTCAAATGTATAGGCATTTTACACAACACCATCATTGACAAAGAAAGATTTGATTGTCATCTTACCAATGTTTCATTATAATTTTCAAATAAAAATACTGTATGACAGGTTGCTGAACGAACTGCAAATGAGACGAAAACAATCAGAGATATTTTTGTAACATATTTTCTCAAAACCCTTTGTTTTATATTAAATAGGCAATCAAATTTACTTTTGTTATTTTTAAGTATTTACTACATGCGAAACAATTATCAAAACTTAAAAATTTGAAAACGTATTGAATTGAATAAATGTTTTTACCATCTTCTTTCAATTTCAAACTAATCTCCTTCCATATATCCTTAAAAGATTTCCCATATAGGAATCCTTTTAAACACGGCTGCAATATATACAGGATGTTTTTTTTTAGATGTATAGAACTTTGAAATGAAATAAAATACGGATAAATTGTTTTGATTACCATGAAATTGGTTTGATTGCAAAGATAATTCTTTGCTATTTTTATTTGATTATGATTTCGGGCATGTGAGCGCCATGACTGGCGCGGAGGAAGTCCAAACGAGAGGTCCAATTTTCGGCTACTCTAACCAATAATTGGGGCCGTATCCCGCCAATAACGCGGTGAATGTTGTCTTCCAAATGGTCAAGCGTCTTAGGTTGGTCGGTGCAGACGAGTGATTTGACACATCCCCACAAGAAATAGTCTAAATATCACAAGATCTTGCAGGCCAGTTCACAGGTCCAAAGCGAGAAATTATGCGCTCATCGAATGCCTGTTTCAATAAGTTGGTAGTTGTTGAAACTAGAGGTTCCTTGCTTTACGCCGAGTCAATTTCGGACCGAGAAAGTCATTGATCATGGCTGTATAGCGGTCACCATAGACTGTAATGTTATTCCCAGCAGGATTTTTGAAAACATATGGACCAATTATTCCACCGGCCCATAAAGCACACCAAATAGTGACTTTTTCCGGATGTACTGGTGTTTGGACAACCGCCTGCGATTGCTCACCACTCCAAATGTGGCAGTTTTGTTTATTGACGTAGTCATTCAATCAGAAATGAGCCTCATCGCTTAAGAAAATTTTCTTATGAAATTTGGGATCTGCAGCAATTTGTTCTTGGGCCCATATACCAAATCTACACCGTGCCTTCCACAAACAAGTTGGATTTTGTAAACCCGCAAACCAAGATCCTGCCGTAAAATCTTCCATAATGTAGATGGGCACAGGTTTAATTGTTGAGCGCGATGTCGAATGAACTGACTTAGGTCTTCATCGATACTACGCTCTGCAGGTGCTATGGTTTCTTCATTACGCACTGTGCGACGTCTGGATGGATGCGTATTTTCAGTGGGAGTAAACGTGGTGCGGAAACGATCCATGGTTAATCGAATTAACAGCTCTGATGGACGATTATGTCAACCATAAAATTGACCAAGCTTGCGATGAGTTTCCCGAACAAAACCGTTTTTTTCGAAATAAATCTGCACAATTTGCAGACGTTGTTCAGGCATCAACCTATTCATAATAAAATGGCAAAACAAACTAACGATAAAACGCATAACAGCTGTCACACCGTACGTAGCATTAAAAAGTCTTGTCAATTTAAAGTTCTGTGACTCTAAAAAGATAAACACCATGTTCTTTGGTATCCATTTCTTTATGTTTACGCATATGTACTTGCAAGGCAGGCAACCGGCTTGGAAGAACTAAATTCTCATCCCGGTAAACTCATCAGCGCCGATAATAAACGCCGATACGTTTGAATCGGATAATCTATTAGCAAAGTTAATCGAATATCTATTAGCAAAGTTAACTGTATTATGGACAATTTAAAACAAAGCGCTAATTTTCAAAACTTATCAGCGCATAGAAGTGCCGACTATCAGAAAGCAGGCAATCTGCTTTTACTGTGTTTTTACACTTACTGCTTACTTGATTTATGGATTTCTATTTTCATGTATTAAATGGTTTATGATATTTTTGTTTGTTTTATATATGTACATAATATGTGTTTATATTTGTCATTGTCTATTTCGTAATTGGATTTGACCTGTTGTTTTAGACATCAAATAAATAAAAAAAAAAAATATCCAACAGCTTTTCTGTTTGAGCTATTGTGACTTTGTATACTAGACATATAGAAAAAAAAATTAAGCTGAACATTAAGCTGACTATCAGAGCCCAATAAAAGACATACTCTTTATCTCTAACTAGACCTACTCGAAACATCCACACACCCAAAAACTAAATTTTATTTACAAACATAGAATTTTTCTTCATATCAATAATATTTTGCATGTAATCGGAAGTTCATTATTACTAGGCTCACATGAAGTCATTGTTGCAAACGTTTCTGGGCCCGCTGAGTATGTTCATTTATTTCCGGAATTTGTATTACACCTTATGCCGGGGGAAAGTGCTATGCAGTACATCATCGAATAGTCAAGGTTGCACTATTCACCATGCTCCACTACGTCCACATGCTCCAATCGAAAATTATACGGAGTACATGTAGTTAGTGTCGTGAGAATCCACGTATCAGTAATGTGTACCATTTGATATAAATACAGCGCATTCCATGGCCATACACATCTCTCTGGAAGTTTATACACACTTTATCAGGACGGAAATACAAATTGAATCCGAGCTCCAATCCACATCGTTCGGACACGGCAATACTCGTGCACATGTTTACATATGGGACCATAGAAATTGAACATGTGGATTTCGGACTAGGACCCCAGAAGCGGGAGCAACTAGAATTGGGCGTGGAGACCTGTTCAGAGCATAAAACTCATGCTAACCACATTCGAGTGAGTGCCGCTTCAAGTCAACTTTGATTCGTGTGAGTAACAAGCTGTTAACACTCGCGCACTGATAGATAACATCAACTGTATGTAGAAAGGAGATATGTATGGAGACGGGCTAAGCTAAGCTGCTCACTTAAGATGCTCCATAGCCATAAGAGACGCACAAAATACAAATAATCAGAATTGTTTTTATATGCCCCCGAAGAGGGGCAAAACATCAAAATACCTGGTCAAGTTAATTTTTCGTTACTGTAATAGTTCAAGTATGTATGTACATGCCTACATTTTTGAATTTAATCACTCTTCATGAATAAATTCAATCAGCGGAAACGCCTCTGAGTAGTTTGCCGTGCGGTTGAATTTCACAGTCGAAACGCTGAAGAAAGCAGACGCTATACATGCGTTGAAAAGAATGAACACATCTTTCCACAAGAGCTCCCAGCTCCACAAGAAATTCCCTTAGCATTCAGACAGGAATATTTTGCCGGTATACTACTACGTCTGAAGTGGCATAAAAGTACTCTATAAAATTATGGTAAGTTCTACCGTACGACCCAAAGCGTACCCGATAAAATTCTTCAATGCAAACCCGACACCAGCCGGCGTGTGGAAACAAGCGTGCATAAACTCAATAATTTGCTACGTGACCAGACCAACTGAACTCCGGGTTGACAATCGCTTTTACTATTCATTGGGTACTAATATTTTTGTTCAACGTCAATCCAGCTATTTCCTCTACGCAATGTTATGGTCGCCGGTTCGGAAAAAAGATGGTGTTCCCTTTGATGTACACTTTATTAAACTCGGCATCAAAGTCAACGACTCCGACTGTCGTCTCATCAAGCAAATCGCTATCTATCGTCTTCAAGTGAATGTTTCTTTGTCCAGTCCAGATACACCGCCACTGCCTGCATTTCCAAGATGAAAGGAATCGAATGCTGTTGCCAAAGCTGCGCGAAAGCTAAGACGGTTATTCGTCACTTGGCTGGTGGAATTGTTTCTGTTCGCCTGTTGCTAAAACGGCACCATGGTGAAAGAGCTAGTCCGCTTCGAGTGGAGCAGGTTCGCTTTGATGACGCTAGCGGTGATGACTGTGGTGATAGCGAGACGACAATCACCATGCATTCCAAAATTGAGGCTCCACTGTACTCGGAACGGTGATTGTGAATGAATGAATGAACATTGCCCGACTTCAGAGCTCCTCTAAATTTTGTTCGATTATCGAATTTACTACAGTTTCAGTGCATTTCTTCGCAAGAAAGCGGAATTTGAATGGAGCTCGAACAATTTCACATCGCTAACATATTCACAGGGGCTCAGAGTAATTCGAATGTGAATGCTATGCGTGGATACGACGGATCGATGGGGAAGACCTTTGGAGTTTTTGAATAAATATGTTGCGGATAATGGGGGCCGGAGGTAGGTTTGTGGAACAATGTGCTGTTTATTGCTGATAGTGTTGATAGCCTTCATGTTGTCGCTAGCCAATGTCGCTAGCATGAATGGTGATTTAATTAGAATGAATGAAACTAGTAATTTGGAGGCGATAAGATAATTTTAATTTATAAATTTTTCTATTATCATTTCAAAGTATTTCATTTTTCCTCTCCATAGTGGTCAAGTCAAAGTATAGAGTGGGACCTAAAGTAATTCCAGTACATATTCATAATTTTTGCTTACCATGACAGAATTTATTGTTTACAAGTTTTGAAGTCGGTTGCTAATTTACTATTTTACAGTAGAACCTCAATAAATTAAAGTTCAAGGAAAAGTTTAGGTGTGAGTTGCGTAAATTTTTATTTTTGGATAGAGTTAAGGAGGCTTTAAACTTGAACCATATTTACTACCGCTCAAAAGTATTTGCTCTCTCACATATTTTTAGATTTTCTTTACTTATTGGTACACGCTAAAAAATCATTGTTCTACCCTTAATCTATTTTGCAGCTAATATATTTATATTAAAAACATTTCTTAACATTATTTAATTGACCTAGCAATAACATTATATTGCCCGCACATAGCATTCTTAAAATGTTATACCTGTATATTGACATGCGTGTGATGAATTTGTCTGTTAAAATATTATATTAGTAGGCCAATATTAAATAATAAAATGGCAATAAGTTATATTAGCATCTTAAAATACTATTGGTATACCAATAATTAATATTAACACGCCATATGCTTTATTAGCTGTATTAGCAATGTCGATATGATTTTTTCATAGTCCCAAGAGTTCCCCCATCTAACCGCGCCCAACACTGCTTAACTTCGATGATCGGACAAGATTAGGTTATTCCAGTGTGCTATTTTCGTATTTAATATTAACATCCTAACTAACAATACTAGCAATGTATTTTGTCGTATGACCAACATTTTCACCACCCTTGGTTAATACATTTATATTGGCATAGTAATATATTTATGTTAATATGTTAAAACATTTATATTTACACATAAAAACTTAACAGCTTAACATATAATTTTAAACTGCAAATATAATATTGTAACTTCCTAACATAAAATATTGAGCTGTTAGGGACAATGCTGTTACCATAAAAATATTAAGATGTTAATATATTGATTTCGGTCATTTCTCACCGAGTATATTTGTTCCGTAAAATGATCTTCATAGGTCCGTTTTTTTGTTCCCGTACAGAACAGAATAGAGCAATAGCGCAAATAAAACGATCCGTCACAGAACAGCTGATGCATTCGTTAAGATTGCTATAGGTTGCTGTATTCGATCTAGTAGCGAAAAACAGTTGAAAATAAAGGGACAAAATAACGAGTATAAACTACCACAATTGATAGAAAATATAAATCGAACTAACCGAAAATTACCTCTTTTAACTTTCTACACATTATGAGAGCTTTTTCTAATTTCCTTACTACCAAAACATTCAACATAACCTTGAAAAATCCAAAGCCACCTCACGGCAATAAAGGCAACTTCTCATGAGCTTTTCGTTTTTTTTATCACATTCTATAATTCAGCATATGAACTACCTATGCAGAACAGAATTTCTGTACTAGTAAAATCACTAGGACAGGAGTCATGTTGATTCCAATGCGTCTGTTCTGTTTTGTGCTGGGTAGAGGAGCAAAAAACGCACCTAATATTGCCTTAACAAATATTCTAAGGATGGCTATGTAAAAATGTCAATACTTTGTAGCTGAGGGTAACAAAATTTATGGAATTAAATTCAAGGGAAACCCCACTTTTTATTTTCAGGTGGAATTTTTCAAGCAGGTGTCCCGGTCCTTTCCCGTTGTCAATTATAATCAATTATTATCACTTTATTAAAAAAAATGCCTCGGATTTTTAGTTTGCCTTCAGTCTCTGATATTGATGGAGTATTTTACTTTATTTTATATTTACTTACTAATTGATATTGATGGAGTATTTTACTGTGTAAAAAGCTAATATGCCGTAAAAGAAGGAATTTTCAACGAAAATGCGTTCTGTGATAATTGCTTATCACAAAACGGGCAAAAGTAAACGACAGATTGTGATTGAGTTGAAAATGCCAAGAAGAACAGTTGACTATAATGTTGAAAAAATCAAGACCAGTGGAAGTGCTCAGAATAAAACACGTAGTGGACAGCCCAGGATCACCTCTTCAGTCGAAAATAGAAAGATTGTGATGACTAGCAAACGCAATAGACGCCTTACTGCACCAGAAATCGCAGCACAATTGAATGTGGTGAAGTCTGAACCCTTCAGAGTTTCAACGATCAAACGCAGACTTCAAGGAGCAGGTCTTCATGGTGGGACGGCTGTTAGAAAACCATTGTTACGAGCCGAAAATAAGAAGACGCGGCTGGAATGGGCTGAGCAGCATAAAAGTTGGATATTTAAGGATTGGAAAAAAGTTCTGCGGAGTGACGAGTCAAAGTTCGAAGTTTTCGGCTCGAGACGAAGGGTCTTTGTTCGCAGATCAGCAGGAGCGAGACCATCCAATCAACGTTTAGTGTCTTCCGTAAAACATGGTAGTGGTTCTTTTATGGTATGGGGCTGTTTTGGTGGAGATTGAGTCGGTAAGATCTGCAGAATCCAAGGAATAATGAGGAAAGAGCACTATTGGGATATTCTGGAAAATGAAATGTTTCCATCTGGACTGCGTATTTTAGGAAAAGGATTCATATTTCAGCATGACAATTACCCGGACCACTCTTTAAAAATCTGTAGAGAGTATTTAAACCAGTTATTAACTGAGTGACCTCTTAAAGATATGGTTTGGCCCCGACAGTCATTTGATCTAAACCCCATAGAGCTCTTATGGGATAAGCTGGACAGAAAAGTCCGAAAAGTCTGCCCTATATCTGCTGAATGACTGTGGAGTATTTTGCAAACAGAATGAGGCAAAATCTTATCAGAGACCTTGACAAAATTACTTCGTAGGGTGCCAAAACTTTGTGAAGCAGTTATTTCGAATAAATATGGACACATTGATGAGACAAAAGGCTAATAATTTAATAATAAGATTTCATAATAACATTCGACAGTGCAATTGATGTAACGGCCGTTCCACGCGTGATAATTTATGCGTTTCTTTCCATTCTTTTCTTGGAATTTTGCGCTACTCTTGTATGTTGGACCGAGACTTTTCCTTAGCTTTTTAAACTATGTCGCTCACAAAAGGCGGATCAAAGAAAAATCTTCAACTAGTTCACACAATTTGCTTTTTCTACAGTTGAAAGGATGTCCGGCACTGAGAACTAAGAAATACATAAGAAATATTACTTAGTTACCAGTGAATCTTAAAGGCACACGCTTAGACTTTTCCTCAGCATCAGTTATTTTGCAAAACGTATTTGGCCTGGTTGAGAGGCCTTGGTTGGACTCACTACGGGTAAAGGAAGCAAAATTATTTCTGAGAGTTGGCGAAGGAAAAGGAAAAACATTTTTTGGAACTCCAAAAGAAGCCGACGTATGGTCATGAACGCGGAAACAATAGGTGCGCGGTTTTCATCATTTTGGCGAGTTAGAGTGACGTAAACACCATAGTGGAGAAAATAGTTAGTTTTTCAATTAAATTGGTTGATATCAGTTTTTTTTGTCCTGGTACACTTAGCAGGTAAGTAGAATCGCGCATAAGTGTAAACGTGAATTAATAGGAATATGATAAATAATTTGTAGGCAGTAGAATTGAATACCAATAGACAAAAAGAACAAAACCCTAGCGCATCAGAACCACTAGAAAGACTAAAGAACAGTAGAGCATTTGTGCAGATTTTGAGTGTGTATTGTACCACTAGCTACTTAAGACCATACACCTTATGTAGTCATAGCCGATTTCATTTCGATGACTTCATCGAATGTAACAGCGATATAAATGTGTTGGGGGTTTCCATCCGAAAAATGTGCAGACCTTAGACAATTAAAACATTGCGAATATTCGCGATCTGAATACTTAATGTTAACATTTATTAGTACGATAATAGAAAAACGCCTTGTGCTGGCAGCCCTTTGCTAGCACCGAAGTCTAAAATACGTCTTATTTGCCTCACGTTGAAGTCAACCTAATCTGCGAATTCCGTATTGATCCGATGACTGCATTGGAAGCTATAGAAATACAAAGAAATTTAAGGTTACTCCCCGCAAATGAATCTATAGGACAAAGAGCTTTATTTTCCTGAGCGAATTTTCATAATTTAAAAAACCGAAATTACCATAGCTGGCAGTTCCAACCTACTTTTTCAACTAAATTTCTACCAAACGCGATTCAGCTATTGTGTAAATTTAGTCAAAATCTGGTAACTGAATCAGAATTTATAGGGCCAAAAGCAGTTATTTTTCAAGATGGCACCACTGGCACAAAACTACCCAAATTGCAAAATCGCTTCTATCACATTTGGTCCTACTTAAGACCAATACATAAATTAACATCAATACATATGCTAAAAATATAGGTAAATTGGGGAAGGGTTACCGTTCTTGTCTAAAATGAAATTTCCAAAGTTTTACTTTTACTGTGTAGACAAAGCATAAAATTTGTATATGAATTGCTTTTTTTCTTAAAAGCGAAAATATTTCAGGAAATTTGATGGTTTTTCAGGAAATTTGATGGGCAGCCGTAGCTATAAAGTTGTCAGCACGTTCATACAAAATTAACAAGTACACAGCTTTGTAACATTCATATGTTCTGTAAATTTTGTAATGATTTAATAGTTCTGTCAAAAATGATCAAAAATTCAAAAAGTTCAAAAAATTTCCAATTTTCCCAATCTCATTTTAGGCACCTAGCGCACACATAGGGTTAGAAATTTCCAAAACCTTATCAAATCTTTTTTAAGAAAATATATTTCAACATAAATTATGAGTAAACAATACAATTTAAGGTAAATAGTTAACGCGGCACTCTACTCTTTCCTTACCCTAACATGCGTCGATTTTATTTCATAGAAAGCTAAGTGTGCTTTTGCAAATATGATGACTTTTCTAAAGTAAATTTCATTATTTCCAATTCATTTTTTGGAAATTATTTTTATGTACACATTGTTGTTTTAATTCTGTACTTAATAGCCAACCATGACAAGCATGATGCAGTTCGTTATAAACGAACGATGAATTTTATTGGATGCTAACGGAAGGGGCTAAATATAGTTCCAATAGTTGTTGGGGAATTCGGGAATATGAGATTTGTTCGTCGTTATTTTCGATTCTTATTTTCCATTCCGTTATTCATTGGGATCGCAGTATTGTTGGAATTTTCTAAAAATATCTTTGACTCGTATGTGTGTATTAATATTGCGTATAGATGGTGGGAATATTAAAAATTTTCACTTTGCAATTCCATTTTGAGATGGATTGCTAGGAGGCAATATGTCACGAGAAGATTAATATTTCTTCATAAACTGTTAAATGAAGCTTAGGAGAATGTGATTATTTTGTAAAATTTGGAATCTCTTTAGCCAAAAGAAAGAATCTAAGCTTTTCTGGCTTTACAGTAATTCAGCGAAGTTTAAGCATACGTTTTATGCATTTTGAATTATGGGAAAATTCATGAATTTACAGGTTTAAATAAATCCGTATTATTAATAATCTATACTCAAGAGATAAATATTCATCTAATAAAAATCATAATTTATTTTAAAACATTCAAATTACACGTTCATAATATCGATATATAAGCTATTGTGGCCATCAAAAGCTTTCTGAAATTCGATATCGTTTTTAGTCGTGATTTGTTTATCGCATTCAGATCAGGTATGCAAACAAATTAGCATCGGTTCGAATAGTGCTAATGAATAATTGGAGTTCGAACATAACATTGTACAAAATTTACTGTTTGATGTAAACATTGAACACGTGCTTAATATTTTTTTAAGAAACGAGGTAAATATAAATTGCAAAACAGATGGCTCTCAGATAATACGCTAATACATTTAATGAATGTATGTTCCTCAGGAGAAGTATAAGAGGAGACAAAAGTATTGATACAATTATAATTTTTAGTTTGTAACGTTTTCTTAAGTTACCTACGTATTATCTTGATCTTGAGAAATAGGGACTGAAGACTTTTTTTATCTACTGCTTCGGTTCCTTTAAAATGTTTTTAAAAAAATGGGAATAGGTCATTGGTTGCATGAGTTTTGCATGCACTCAAACATTTATGCTATTTTTGATAAAAAAAAATTAAATTTTTTAAATAAATATAAGTGTTGGTACGGATGTGTTTGTTTAAGTCAGATGGCTTCATGCGTGAATTTATTTCGACTCTAATCAAAATTTTCTTGCTGTTCGAGTTTGACATAGAGAGACTGTATAAACACATGGTTGGAAGAAATGTTTGTTTGAAAATAGAATATACTATCATATAATAAGAGAAGAACGTGCCATAAAATTCAATACGATTAAGAATATACTTATAATAGAGTGCGATATTGCTTACCTGATAATCAATTGAGTTTATTACCTCATTATGTATAAATATTCTGTGAGAATCGTTTCACACCTGAAAAGCAATTTCAAAAATGCTTATATAGACTTAGATATTTTATACACTCAATTTTTGAATGTATCCTATTTTTGAAGTAAATAGCTATGAGCTAGCGTTTTTTATCAGTTTAATAATAAAGGTTTAAATAAAATCAGCTACCAGTTAGCAATTCGTTTTCAAAAGATCTTAGAATTGATATTGATTTGCTAAATTTTAATATCATCTTAAATCATTATCCTACAGTGATTTTGGAAATAATTTCTCATATTCGGCATTCTTTTCAAATGAGGCTCGGATGTTGTATTTGTTCGAAAAGAATTTAGTAAACTACCTTTTTATTTTTCTCCCCTGAAAGTGTTCACAGTTTGTCATTTTATAATCAGTTTTTGAGAACATCGGACTTTGTGAAAAAAATGAAAAATACTAAGGAGTACAAAGAGCACATTTTATAAATGTTTTTTTTAAAAGTGGTACAAATGCTACAGCAGATGCAGCAAAGATAAATACACAGGAGTGGTTTCACCGAGGGCATCCAACTGAATTTCAAAACACGGCGTTAAAAACCCAGTGGAGGCAGAACCATCGTTAACCGTGGATACGATTGCAGAGAGGCTAAAGTCTTTGCGTGGAACCATACATCAAACCTCCAGCAAAAAGTGAACGTTTGTTCACATCTGCTACGTCACAATAAAACGCAACCTTGTTGTAACAAAGGACAAAAAGTGGATAGTCTTCAACAAGATCGCACGGAAAAGACAATGGGTAAATGCAAATCAGACACCAGAGCCAACTGCCTAACAAAGCCTGCACCCACAAAAGATTCTTCTACCTGTTTGGTGTTATATGTCAGGAGTTGTATATTTTGAATCGCTGGATCCTAATGAAACTATCACAGCGGATATGTGTTTTCGTCAACTCAGTACTATGAATGCAGAATTGATTGAAAAACGCCCTTTTTCAGTGAACAGGAGGAAGGTTGTTTTTCATCAATAATACGCCCAATCGCATAATGCAAAAGTCACCCTGTAAAAAATTGAAGGAATTTGACTGGGAAATGCTTTATCCAGCATACTCCCCAGACATTGTTCCAAGTAATTTTCATTTGTTTAGATGTATGCATTCGTTTTTAGGTGGAAAAGTTTTTCAAAACCAAGTTGATGTCCAAATTAGCCTATACACATTTTTTTAATTCAAAAGATAAGATTTTATATTCCGATGGAATTCATTAATTACGACAAAGGTGGGAAGGGGACTCTTGACAATGGAAGACTATATATGTATAAGCGATTGATATTAAAATCAATTGTGCTATTGTATGTACTGGAGCAACGTCTGGAGAGTGTACTGGATGAGGCCTTTCCCAGTCAAATTCCTTCAATTTTTTACAGGATAACTTTTGCAGCATATACAACATCAGCATTCTGGCGATTACAGAAACTAGATGGCTTGGCAGCGAAATTAATGAGATTACCAGTGGAAAAACTTCGGGAAGTCGAGAGTTTGGAGTTACATTTCTAGTAGATAATAAATTCAAACAATGCGTCACCAATTTCAAACCAATAAATGAGCGTCTGTGTGCGATCCGCATAAAAACAATTTTTTTTGTTTGATTAGTGAACTGCCATGCTCCAACCAAAGACAAGGAAGATGCAGTGAAGGACGATTTTTACAGCACCTTACGATTTTTACAGCACCGCACTGCCCTCGAATGACGTGAAAAATGTTCAAGGTGACTTCAATGCAAAAATCGGCTGCAAAAAGGCTCATAGAGGAACCACAGGAGGACACTGCCTTCATCCAACTACGAACGAAAATGGACAGCGTCTGATTGACTTCGCAGCTAGCAAGAACCTTCTTGTAAGCTCAACATACTTCCCACATCGATACATACACAAACGAACGTGGGCTTGAAACTGTATCTAATGCATTGAAGGTGGACGCCACTGCACAAATTTGTATTGTCTCTGCAGTTTAAACCAGCGCCCAGTGTGGGTGATCCCATATATTTCTGACAAAAACTCATATTTTTAAGGTGCGATAAATTAGATAGCATCATAATCATAAGCAATATAATGACTGCTGCTAATCCCCAAGATATGCACATGCGGAGCTCAAACACAGAAAAAAAGAACAATGAAACAATGATAATTGGGATTTGAAGGCATCGTCAAATTTGAATTTGTTGGAGTTTCGCTGATTATTTATGTTTGAGATAACTGAAATATGCAACATTTAGCTCACCTGAGCTGTCTAGTTAATGACAAAGGTAAGGAAAACACTAACCTGCTTCTAGGATGCTGGCTGGCAACTATAGCTAGAGTCGAAATCCAACCGTGTATCAAGACAGCTGTGGGAATGGGATTTTTTATCAGCTGGTTTCGTAGACTTAGACTTTAGCTTCGTTGTCAATAAACTATCGAGGGAAATTAAATATGATATAATTTTAGAGAAAATTTTAATACAGTGGAAATCTTCTTATAAAAGTTATACAGAAGCTAGCGTACATCAAACGTTCACTTTTTTAATAGGATCCTCCTAGTGAGGAGTCTAACTGTTTTTTTTTTGTTTTGGAAAATATATCAATCCAGGTTATTTCCGTATCTTGCCAGCTAGCACCCTAGTACGGGTCTAGGGGTTGAAAGTGGTAGAGAGCTTCATTATAATTTTTTAATCATTATAAATACGAGTGTGGAGTGATTAGTTCCACGACTCACTTTACCCCTGATTTAAATCAGGTACCTAATCAGAGCTAGGTGAACTCAAAGGGTGGTGCGCGGACCTTCGTCCGAACCTGGATTCGAACCAGGGACCCCACACGCAAGAAGCCAGTGCTTGTTTGAATTCGATACAGCTTGCAGGTTGAAGATTTACAGTTTATTTGGATTTAATTTGAATCTAATGCGGTATTTTACTGTTATTGTCCGAACAAATATACTCTTTTAAGCACACTAAGTGAAAAATAGGACAAATAGATATTGCGAATCGTTCAGATATTTAACATGGAGCTTCATAATGCGCAGTATCGTTTCTTTGTGAACGATGTTAAATAAAAAAGATCATTCGAAATTATGTCGCGTATTTTTTTTGAAATTCCGACGCAACATTGAAAGTATTTCGATATGAGGCAGACGAGTTTGTAACTACGTATTTGATCTTGTATATTAAAAAATTAGCCCAAAAACCTTAAATTTCCGTTGAAAATATATGAGCCTGCTCAATTATTTATTGACGAGCTAAAGACCCTTAAAGTGCCAAAGGCCCTAGATTTTGTAATTTTCATATATATTTCCTTTTTGTTGGCACTATTAAAAATAGTTGCCTAAGATAAAGACTGAAGTAACCAGGAAAATTATCTTAATATTCATTATTCAATTGTCCTAACTTTTTGATTGGCTGATTTTGGTATCAACAATTTATAACGTCTATTTGCTGTGTGTTACGCTTTTATAAAAACACATTGGTCATTTCCGTACCTTAATTTGCTAAAGAATCAAAAGTTCCTAACAAAATTGAAATAATATTTTATGATATCAAGATTTTCGGAGATAATTTTCTACGTGAGCCATGCGGTTTACTCAGCGTGCCGGCATCTTGACGCGTATATTTATTCACTATCTAGGCGAACGGCAAACTCAGTGCGAATATCCCATGAAACCTTGAAATTTATAAAAAGACATTGACACATTTCTAGAATCAAAATTCTACGAGTCACTCACCTGGTTGCCGCACGCCAATCTAGATATATACTCTCGATGTCCACCTGAACTAAAATTAGATTTTTTTCGAAAACAGAGGAATCGCTACGAGTAGGCGTTTGCTTTTCTGCTAGGCTGCTTACATCGTCTAGTGAATTGTCGCTACGAATACAGGGTACATTGTCAAGTAAATGCGCTGCTGATTTGTACCCGTACTAAATTGCGATCAGAGAATTCATGAATATAAATCAATGTTCAGATATAATGTGTCAGATCTAAAAGTAGAATTGGTTAATCTGATGATTTCCAAAAAGGCAATGTTTGTGATTTGAGTCGTAGTAATACGTCACTTGAGAGATCCTTGTATATTGCACTTGTGTGAAGCTTAATAAAATTTTGAACAGTTTTTGTAACACGTCCCATGAAAAGCCTTTATTGAAGGGATTCATACTAAAGGGATTTTGAACATTAATAATACGACCAGTTCTGCAGGGATAATTTCCATCCAACTTCCTTTTCTAAATTTAAATAAAGCATTTAGCATTTTGCATTAAGCTATCAAAAGGCTTAAGTGGTCATAAACATTTCATCAGTTTTTCAATCTTTTTTCAAAATAAATAAGAAAATATGGCATTATTCGAATCTCACGGATATGATTCACCGCAATGAATGCTACGCGCTCACAACAACGCGACCGCAATCCGTGCCGTTGAAGAAAATAACATTCTCTACGCGCTGAGTCGTCTCTGCTATGATTCGACAGAAAACGAGAAAAATTTCCATGTCTATGTATTAATATTCCCGAATAAAAATTTCCTCCCGGTGTGAAAATACTGAAATGTAAATGTTTCATCGTTGTGTTTTATTTTGAAAGCGCCACCGCTACAGCTACACCAGCCACGTAAGCTACGCCACGCCATTACACAAACTTGAGATTTGGATTCACGTATAAAAACTTATAGTTTGCTCCAAAAACGGTTATTTAGCGTACACGCTCCGATCCTTAAACAATTGCTGGTTGATTTTACGTTTGCTTCAAGCCGAGTCGTTCGTGATTTCAAAGGATAATTTACAGCATTCATTACGAATTCGAATATCAAGGCGAGAACTTGAGTTGGATTTGTGAAAACTGTGTTTAAGTGATTTTGTGCGGTGAACTAAATCAATTGAAAAATCTAACAAAATGCCAGGTGGTCGTCCAGTATGGCAGGTTAGTGTTGATTAGTGTTGTTATTGATGAAATATATGTGAGTCAGTTAAGGATATGCAATTGAAATTTTTAGAAAGATGACCAATCATTTGTGTTTGATGGGAGTTGAAGTTTTGTTGGTGTTTTTCAACGGAAAAAAATAACAACGGTCTTACAAACACCGCTTTTAAATTGAATTTCTGTGAACTGAAGTAGCAATGATACGGTGATCAAATACGAATTCTTTAATAAACCTCAGATCAGGCTGTATTTCCAGAAAGACACTCATTTAGAATCATTTAGTTTAACGTTATTAGTTCCAAAAACTTCAAACGGATCATCAATCGGACATGTGTTCACCTATGATTTTTTCTTGTTTTTTTTTTTGTTAAATGTGTTACTTACGTGAAGGAAAACAGAAAGAAATGCGCTTACTTGATAAGCTTTTAAGTAGCTCATTTCACTCCTGATCTGCAATAGGGATCTTTGCATTGGAACATATTTTCATAAGTTTGATTTAGATATTATCGTTTGTCATAGCCAAAATTTTTAAATCGACTAGCTGAAAAAATGGCTTGGAAAAATGACAGGTGAAAAGCCTATCATGTGCATGGTTCTTTTGCAACAAAAAAAGTCCTAAACAAGGTTATCAGAGAATTGAAGGCTAGATTTTCATCGGAATAACAGCATCCCCTGAACATTTTTTTAAGGATTTACCACCGACCAAGTTCAGGAAGTATAAGGTTGTATCAAAAAGTTCCTGAACTAGCTTTTTAAAATAGTAATACTAACTGTATTCAAGTTCATACATCGTTCTCTGCAAAATAGTTGCTCCATGTTTCTACCAATTTTTGAATACTTCCGTAAAATCTGCTTTTGAGAGCAAATTGAAAACCTTCTGCTATTCGTGCTAAATCTTCGTCTTCGGAGAATGGAGAAATATTAATGGATCCAAATTTTAAGAAAAAAGCGAGACGGTAAGCAACGAAATTTCGTGCTGAACGAGCAATCCACGAACAAGAAGTCCTTGATGATATGTCGCTTTATCGTAGAATGTTATGACTTAAATGCGTCAAAACTTTACATTTAAACTCTTTGTCCACAGTTTGAACTGAAGTACGTTTTATGTCATGAATGTAGTAAGAAATGTAGTAAGAGTGTAGTAAGTAATGAGCATGCTTTTGATTGATCTGCAGCTTGGCTTTGCATTTTTTGGATCAGAAGATGACAGCTTCTTTCATTCTGAACACTGCCGATTCATCTCAGAGCCATAGCTGTAGACCCAAGCCTCGGCAACAGTGATAGTCTTTCTTACAAGTGACGGATCATGCGCGACACACTGACGGAGGTCTTGGCAAAGATCAACGCAACATTACTTCTAAAACTGGGCTTATGTGAATGTGGCTTATGTGAATGTGAAGTATGAACTGTTTCACCCATAGATAGTTTCACCCAACGTTGACAGCCTATCAGCCAATCAGGTGTCGGTCTACGGTATAAAATTTGTCGGATATCTACCGAATTTCGTGTGAAGCGGTTTATATTTAAGCCTGATCCACAGTCAGCAGGGAAGGAGCAAACTTTTCAGCCACGCGCCGCATGTTTATTTCAGACATAAAGATAGTCTGTGCTGACCCATATGACACCCATATGGTTTTTGGAGAGCCACTGCTTCTTTTGTTTGTTTGTTATGGAAACTCCAGTCTAAGCCTGTAGCGGTGGATTTTATAATTGCTTCATGGTTTGATTTTATTGTCCGTATTGACCTTCGAAAAGCTTCAGTGCAGAGTAGCACTAATGTAAGGGAATAACTTTTCATGTTTGCTCTTGATGTCGGTCTAAACAAATATAATTATTATATACAAACAAATATTATTTTGAGGAAATTAGCATTGAGAAATACATTTATTATATATATTTGCCACGAAGAATCCTAAAAATAGCATTAAAATATTTCAACAAAAGCTCCTGGGCTAAGTGACACCTCAAACTCTAATATGTTGCCTACTAACAGTAGCTGTTGCGGGCGTCTTCAGCTTGTTATAGCAATATGACGTCAGACCAAGTCGAGTTTGGCCGAATATGGCTATCTTCGACTTGGCATTTCTCCTCTGTATAACAGTTGATGAAGTCACGGCGTGAGTTGACTTTTCGTTGGCTTGACTTGAAAGCTAAAGAGGAAGTAGCTGTACATTATTGTAGCAGTTTCATAAAAAAAATTACCAAGGCTAAGAAGTTTATTTGATTAAGTGTTTGGAAACTAAAATATTCCTTAGCTGACGAGTTTGTGGATTTGCATATTGCAAAGCGAACCTGAAGCCAAGCACAAATCAAACAGGTTAGAATCTCTCTACAGATATTTCCTGCATCCTCAGTGACTGCACTAATTTGAAAAATTTTGCTTCTGGGGAATAAATATAAAAAATCGTTGGCGTTGACCAGAAAACAGTCGCCTTAATGTCAACTGGCCTAATAAAATAAACAAACAAAAATTATAGAATCAACTTATTTCAGACACAGACATGAAACATCACATAACTACTAAAATGTACAAGGAAGTTTTTAAAAATGACCGTAGAATAAATTAGAAAAAGTACTTATTTTAGCAAAATGCAATGACCGAATTCACCGACAGAAAATAATTACAAATTTAACTAACTTACTGTGTCTTGTACGTTAAATTTGACACAACAATAACACAAAACCGTACTTGTCGAAATGTCAAAATTAAGCAAGATAACGATTTCGGGCAACCTATCTCGTCTTCCTATAACTGTTATAATAGCTCCGCTAATCCGCTGACGTCACACTCTGTTATACAAAGATAAAGACAAACTTGGAGACACGTATTCAGAAAGGTCCTGTGTGTCAAACTCTTATGTTTCTCTATTAAGTGCTGGTTTTTAAAAAACTTTCTTTTTTAGATATGCTAAACGTGAGTAAGTTTGATCAGTAAATTTGATTAGCACATGCTATTCGCCATGTGATCGCAAATTTTTGCAGCCACTTCACGTTGCTGGACCGTAGACCAACAACAAGATTGATAGTTTAGCGTTCCGAAGAGAATATTGCAGCCGTAGAAGCCAATGTTGGTGACCCAGATATAAGAGAGAGTGGATTAGAAATCGACCGAGAGATATGTGTCCATTTTCGACTTTTTGCTTACTGGTGTGAGAATGAGGTACTGGTGTGTGCCCTACCCAGTTCATATGGTAACGCTCATGTAGAAACCACGAGAGATCGCCATTTTGAACGTCGTTTGACATTTCTTTCCCCACAACCGGCAGGTGGAGATTAAAATTCTTTTTGATTAATTATGATTTCACACAAAAACAAAACGAAGTTGATGCCAAAGGTTAATTTTATTTACCCGAAATACGAAATCCCCTGCGAAGCACTTCGGTAGCTACTTTTGCAGCCTGGAACGCGGCACTTCATTATCGCACTATTTCATAATTTTTGACCGCTCATTTATTCGCGAAACCGACACAAATTATTGCGCTCAAACGTAAATGTACGTTTCCACCGAATACGCAGAAAAATTTTAAAATTTTATTTGATAAATTTTGACTGAAAGTCAATGTTTTCAGTCCCCGACACAAGCGGAATTTTTGTGAGAGAGCAATGTTGTGCGTGTATTAAAAAAGGCACACTCACGTATGAGTACACAGATAGCCATTTCGTAACCATATTCTTTCGTATCTGTGGTTGGTGACAATCTAGATTTGTAGAGTCGCGGGCGTGCGCAAGAAGTTGGAATTTGTTCGTCGACTTTGTGGTGAGTTTTGCATAAGGATCTCGGTCTAAAGGTTTACAGGATCCGATTTGATGCAAGAATTAAAGCCGTGCGACCATCAGAACGTTGCACTTCAGAGAAAAGGGTTGAAAATCAACTAAAAGTTGACTCTTTGTTGGTATGTAAACTTCTTTCAAGCCAGGGAAGAGGTATTTTTCACTAACCTAGATGCAACTGGCTCAACTGTGTATTAGTGCTTTTTGCTAATAGTGAATCACAGATGATTGGTGTTATAGCTAGCCTGAGCATGGGGTAGCGCAAATCGAATTATATGCATTAATTCAAGCTTGAAATAGAAACCGTCTAAAAAAACACCTTTTCGCACAAGCACTTACAAAAGAAGTTACTGTCAATTATGGTCCGGAATAATGTAGATTTTGGTAACAACTCTCTTACAATAAAATTAATACGTGCGAAGTTTGGTCAAATTTACATCGACAGTGCATTAACAGTGAAGAGACAGACAAATGTTTTGACTATTCGATAACATCAGCCTTATAGCTAAACCTCAGAGCAAAGAGCTTAAAGAAAATGAAACAAGCGTATACATATACGAAATTTACTGAACTAATTACACAACAAAGATCAAATCTATAAATAGAACAAATCGAGAGAGCTAACTACTACCTAAGACTTTTCCTTTAGTTTTTCCGCTTCTTAAGTTCTACGAGCTTTTGGTTGTTACTTGTCAAATCCGGTTTTCTATCTGTCAAATTGGTCCATAGTGCCATAGTTTCCCTTCACTACTACTAACGCGCAGATTAAGGCAAAATGCTTCAATTCTCACTGCTGTTTTTATTTCCTTATTTCTTTCTCTTCTGAGAGTAAAACGTATCTGACTAGGTTTAAGAATCCTTGATGTTACCCAAGATAGGCTATGTGGAAGAGATAGCGTAGTTGTTTGAATTATCTGGACAAGTTAGAAGTGATTTAAAAAAGGGGGATGGTTTTAAAAAGTTAGTTCCATAAAGTTAGATTTCATTTCGAACGATTGCCTTGTGGTACCCTGCGATATATTATAGACGGGCAAGAAAAAAATGTATGATTATACGCAGCATATTTTTTACAATAGTATATGGTATATGACACGAGAAACTGGGAACGAAATAAGCAGAACCGATCAAATTCCAATCGCTGGTAGTTTAGGTATAAAACTACAAGTGATTGGAATTTGATCGGTTGATGTCATGAAGCTTGTCATGATCGGTTGATGTCATGAATTGATGTCATGAAGCTTGTGTAGACCACCAGTCGGTAGCGTGTCTAGTTTCGAGCTCAAGACCAACCATGAATGATCAGCCCCGACTATGCAACAGGCCTCAATTCAAACTGGCTTTGAATAGGTATCTGAATCAATTCAAGGAGAAAGTCAGTCCTGAAAATAATCACTTCACATTCACACATAATGATTACAGAATGAAATATATGTTTCAACTTCGACTCCCATATCCGGCTGTTTAGGGAACATCTTTGCTTTGGATGAAAGTTTAATTTATATCTTATTTAGTATGTTTTCATCATTATAAAAATAAATTCGCGTAAGCGTTTTAAAATGTAATATAAATCAGGCCAAAGTGATTTAAGATTTGAAATACAGACTGAATATCTAAAATATTTCCAATCTTGTATTGGCATATCAAAACTGATAAATTGAATGAAGTCAAATATTTTGCAATAGGAAAGAATATTTTGCTTCAGAATAATAGCTTACTCCACGTGGTACAAATCTTCATGATGTAGTTGCTCCGCTTCTTCCTCATTTCAATGACAACAAATTTCCCATTCTCATTACACTTTGATATTCAGATTGCTGGTAGTATCATTATCTGAGAAACATTTGGTTGAAAAGCTAAGATACATTTATGTGTAACAAGAGGTCCTAAAAAGGCTTATGTAATTTTTTTAACTACCTGAATACCTTAGATTTGGCAGCCAGAGATTTTTATAATACTTGCTTTAGTACTGTACAGATAAATTAGAGATTTACATATCTCCTGCTTATTACTTTCTTTTCTCAATTTCCACTGGAAATGTTCTGAATATTGATTTTCTTCTGTCATATATATAATCAACTGTTTATAGGTCAAGAGTACCTAAATATAAAATTCCTTTAAATTCTTAATTAATCAAAAACTCAATTTAGGTCATTGTCATCATGCTTTCACTTCATTCATGTGCATCTACGAGTATATGCACCTGCTTACTGTTAACAAGCTCACCCACCATCTCATCTTCTTTCGCCAACATCTGCTCTTGCAGCACACTCAACCAACAACTCATCATTCTCAAAATAATCATTTAACAAGCAATTCTCCAAAGACATTGGTGTGCTTCACTTGACTTGAAATGCGAAGGACTTTCTGCAGAATTGGTCCGATATTTTTGTTCGTGCTTCTTATATCGATGATGATGAAAATTGCTGTATGTAATTTCTAAAATAGAATAGTTTTCACAAAATCGGAATATTTTTGGAAAATGATCTAACCGGGTTAACCGCTTCGATGAAAATCATCTAAACAGCTCAGAATAATCTTGTTGCTGTCGATAGCACCGTTGAGACGAGGAATAAGATTTTCGTATCCAATTGATAGGTTTCATGAGGAAATTTTCGAGGTGTTTGTCGAATGCTTTTTCTTTATAGTAGCTTGATGAAAGATACGCGATTCGGTTACGATAGTTTTTGATGTAGAGGATATTTTTAGTAGGAGCTTAATTTGTGAACATTGAATGCCTCACTAATGCTTTTGAAATGATTAACGGTTTTTGTTTTGAATTAAACGGGATGTAAACTTGACCATAGGGGAACCATAAGTCTACTAAATTCTTTGCCTTCTTTGTTGTTCTATAAACAAACAAATATTTCGAATTCTAATTATAAATTCGTTCAGCTTGTGAAAAAATAATTGATGAATGAAAAAACATTTCTATTTCACAGTATTAAATTTATTTGTACATATTTCTATAAAACTAAAATTTATCCACCGGTAAAAATATTAGTGTTAGTAGAACTTCATAAAAATGGCAAATCTGGTTAATTCTTTCCATATAGTTCACTGGGCTTAACAATATCAGTAATAATGTAGTCAGCAGGCAAGCGATAGAATATCTTCTGAAGAATATCCAGCATTATTTCTTCGATAGTTTTCGCAATGATTGGCTTCAAAGAATCGGATGCTAGCTTACAATTGTCATTCATGAATTTATTTGTACTTTCCTCTAAAAGATTAAAATATGAAAAAAATTAAAAAAAAATTTTATCAGATAGAGGAAAAAACAGCAATAAATAAATTTAATAAAAAACGAGCGATGTCAGTCGGTTACTTATTTAACACAAAATTGTAGATGTAAATTGATATTTCACTTGAAAGTAATGTGTTTTTAACATTGTATTACTTACCTAAAGCTTTAAGTCCATCAAACAGATTGTTCAACCGTAATCTGAGACCTGTTAGATCATAATCAATTTTTGTACTTGTAACGTTGTAGAATATATGACCACTTCTTTCGTATAATTTGGTTTTGGTATGCATTTCAATATGCATGTTCACTGGTTATAAAGAAAACCATATTGTTAATTTAAATATTTATAAATTATATCATTCATCAATAAGCTAATCAAAAATTAAATTATTAAATATTCAATCGCTTAATTTTTCCGCAATATTAATACTTACTTGGCTCTATCCACAAATTACCACGTCCGATCAAAGGAATAATCAAAATTTTCCCCTGAATGACATATTTGGCATCGATTCGGACTAGCGGTAGATCGAAAATCGTTATCCAGCTGTAGTCTCTTGGATTTACACTATTCGATTGGAAAAAGAATACATTTTCCCGTTATTATGAAACTCTTTTAAGAATCATGTTCGATTTTATGGTTATTTGTCATTGAAAATGTTTAAAAAATAAATTCATGAATTTCAGGACGATCGTATCTGATACTTTTTGATGTAGATAATTTATGCTTACATACTATAATATCTGAATTCGGTGATTGCTCTTATACTTACTGACTTTCAATAACATTGACTTTGTCAAATCCTCGAACAATAACATCTGTTAAAGTTGCATTGATGCTAACCGGTCCATTGCCTTGCGTCAAACTTATTTTATCAATGGTCAATGGATCGATGGGTGGTAAATTGTTGAGCTCTTTGAATCCTTAGAAGAGATGTTTTTCATTATGTGTTTATGCAAAAAAATTTTATTTTCTTAATTTATTTTTAATATTCATATTTTTTTTTACCGGCAACTAGTTTTGCAAAAAGTTGTTGAACAGTTTTAGTGGAGCATGTGTTGAAGTCAGGATCAGCAATTTTACATGCTTGTAAGGAGTTAGCTGGAATCGAGAAAAAAATTGCAGTTGTATATCAATAAAATTAGAATCAAGCCTTTATATGACTAAAAATCTTTGAAGATATTTGACTAAGAAACATAAAAATAAAACAATCATGTATGAAAAATACTTTCATTTTAATAGATTTTACTATACATTTCACGCTTAAATACAAAAAAAAAACATCGAGCAGAAAAAAGATTAAAATAAACTTTGAGTATTTTATGGTGTAAGTGGAAGCTTTGTGCTTGCTTATTTTATCGTAATGATAAGGCAGGATTATGTCTTACTTGAAGCTGTTTTATCTTTTCATCGACTTTTAAACTATATATGACAGCGAAGCGAGTGCGAAAATGTATACGGCTATGCAAGAGGTGCGTTCCTTTCAAGGGGGAAAAATATACCTGACAAAGAGTACACTTAACGATTACCATGAGCCAAAAAGCAAAATGATTACAACTTGTGGCGATAAGCGAGAAAATTGTGTCGCATAGCGTTCCACGAGTTAACTTTTGCGAGAGTCAATAACCAAAAAAGATACGCGAAAATCTATCCATGACAAGTCATCTATTAATAAGTAGTCGACAATAAATAAGTTCGCGGAATAAGGATTAAGAAGTGCAAGTAAAAATCCATATTTCTTTTTCTTTTTCAATATACTTGCTTACTACTCTAATATAATTTTGGGATCTTTCAACTGGGTCTAAAACACCCATACTTCAACTTTGCTAACTAATATCGTTTAGTAAAAGTTAAATTTGGCCGTTAGTATGCCATCTGTCGGTAGATTGAAGTATTAACCATCATTTTATATACATCTCAGGTATAGCGCAACGCTCAGTTGTCGTTGGGCATCGTTCAAAGTTGGTGCAGGGTCATATTGACCCTGTTGTGACCTTTGCTTTATTTTGATTAAAATAAAATTTAGTAATTATCTCCATTCAAATTAGTTTTTTATTCAACTTAAAGTGTGAAGTGTGGCCACATAAAGTTTTATTTGTATTGTTTTTATAATAAACTGGAATAATAGCGTATAATTTACGTTCACGGGTTCAAAATATACTTCTGCATGATGATTCGGAGATCTTTGATGGCAACGCTTCTGATGAAGAAGACAATTTGTCAGTACAATCAAAGACTGATATATCAAGTTCGGATTACAGTGAAGCCAAGAATGAGGAAAATCAAACTTTGAACCAACGTTAATTGGAGCAGCAACAGCAAGGTCAATCGAAAACTGTATTACGCAGTAAAAATAAAAGAAAATGGAGTATAGTAATCACGTGCTCCACCTTTTATATGTACACATTTATAACAGAGATGGTATTATTTTATAATAAAACAAAAGGAGGCACAGACGTTTTGTGATAAGCCTTGTCATGCGTACACAACTGCTCGAGCAACAAATCGCTGGCCTATGCGTTTTTTTCTTCGGCAAGCTTGATCAAGTGCAAGTAAATGCAAGAGTTTTATATTTATGTAAAAATATTCAAGCTAACAGTCGTGAGATTGAATTCTCTGCTAAAACTGCTATAAAGCAACTTATGATGCATTTGGTTGCTCCGTATCTACAAAAGAAGCTGAAAAATGCAACCTTGCGTAGAGAAATACGTAGAAGTATAGAATTGATTCTAGATGTACAATGTCCAGCAAATCTGGAAGGTAGACCTCAATTGGCTAAGAGAGCGAGATGTTCACTTTGCCCTTACAAAAAGATAGGAAAACAAATATGCAGTGTCTTAGTTGCTTGCCCTGAATGTGCGACGATCATCGCTGTTATATGTGCAACGACTGTGCTGGAGATTCATAAAAATATAATTGTTATAAAATATAATATAATAATTTAAACATTTAAATGCATAATTAATACATCTATTTAAATGCATAGTTAAAAATCACCGATTTTTGTTGTTTGAAAAAACTCCTTCCATTGCCTTGCGAAATAAATACCTTGTTTGAATGCTTTCTATTCAAATTTTTTCCCCCAATTTCGTTGCTATTCAAGAAGATAATTATAAATTTTCATGCAAAAATGTTAAAAATTTTAAAACAAGGATTGTTTTTTTTTTTGTAAAATGCACTAAAATGAAAAACCAATTTTTTTTACGAGCTTCTGAAAAATTTTTGCGAGTTATATTCAGCTTATGATGTGCAAAATTTGATTTCAAAACGTTAAAACTATATTTGGGTATATTTTCGAGACGATTGGTTGATATGGAGCCAAATGGCAAAAAACAAAGGTTGATGCAGGGTCAAATTGACCCAGAATGACCTCCTTGATCGAAAAAATAGGTGTGACCTTCGTGGATTAAAATGCACCCAACGTGCAATTGTTTTTTTGGTAGCATGAGCATTCTCGGTGCCCATCTTGCTCTGACCTTAGTCATGCTAAGATGATCGTGACGAATATTTAAAATGGTTTTGTCTGATACTCCAATCATTTCTCCGAGCGGTTTTTCCTCGGGTCTAACATCTTCTAATATCACTTTTTCGACCTTTTAAACAATTTCCGGAGTGGTGTCTTCAATTAACCTACCTGATTGTTATCTTCAAGTGAGTCCCTTCTTAATTTAAAAAGATCGTGCACCCTGTAAATCAAAGTTATACAAGAGTATTTGTAAACGAATCCCATTTTTTCCGTTATGGTTTGAGCCTATTTACCTTTTCTGCTAAGGAGCTTCGTAGCAGAGTAATACTTGATTTTTTCAATATTCTATACTTTCTTCCAGATGTCGACCAAGCAGACAATAGCTCAGAAATGAATAACTCGATTGAAAAAAATGCTATGTATACTTATCATGATTAACTGAAATTATAACGTTTTATTAAACTACCCTAATTAATAACATACCGTCTCATTCCGAGAACTTCTTGGCCCATTCTCGTACTTCTAAGCCCATTCTCGTACTTCTAAGCCCAGCGCTTGCTACAACCACATACATTTTAAATGTTCGAGTATCTATGCAAGACGTCCCATAGTAGACAAAACTTAGTTAACAGTTTCCAAACTGGCTTGAATCTAAAGTAGGAATACTGACTTGTTCCTATGCTGAAATATATCTTAAGCATGACCTCAGGTGGATTTCAGCTGACGCAGCAGAAACATTTCTATCCAAATCCTCAGAGTTAGTAGTGTATGCTGACGATATTAAAATTACTGTTTGCAGGATGCCAGGTGCCATGGAAGCTCTCCCAAGCTTTGAGTCGGAAGCGAAGGAAATCGGCTTTTTTACTATTTGGGGGAATACCATTTGAACCGAGTGCTTAGTCCGGACAGTAAGAATACACACCCAAATCAATTAATTATCGAGCTTTAAGTCTCTACACCAATGATCTTACACCCAATTACCGGTGAAGCTATGATTTGGCACGTTATTAAGCGCTGGTATTATATCCAGTTGACGGCTTGGACAACAACACAATATGCACAAATACAGCCATGAGCGTATGACGAAATCACTGCCTCAGACTGACATCTTAACGAGCCGAGCTACCGACTTCTCACCTTGACCTTAGAAACCTACAACCTCGAGAACGAAAATAACTTAACAAGTACTTCGAGGCATCTTGACGAAAAATTAAAAATTATTGCGAACAAACTCACCTTACAAGACCTTCGTCCTTCGGTAAGGCCCTACAGTTTTCTCAAAATAAATAAGCGTAATATCCACAATATATTGGTTAAAATTGTGGTTATGTATAGAAGAAAAGCCAGGGTCTTAACGAGCGATTTTAAAACTACTGTCGACGTCTTCAAGTACAAACTTTTGGGTATATTTTAGGCCCTGTTCCTTATTCAAAGGAGAAAAATATATTTTAGTTCATAACTGGACACTCAAGAGGAAATAAGCTAATGAACAAGTTAGCTTACAAACAACGAATTAGTAAAGCCATCAGACAAGTACACGTAATACTTAATAGCTCACCAATATTCAGGAATGTATTTAAAGTGAATACCATTGAAAAACTATTAACAAGTAGAGTGATCGAATAGGAATCAAGAATCGAAACTTGTGTAACTTGAAGAAAGCGTGTTGCGCTTTGAAAACTAAATCACTAATTGTTTTGTAGATCTCACTGTACATAATTTGCTCAAACAATACAGAAGATCATTAGGAGAGGAATGATTTCGAGAGTCATCTGAGACATTGAAGAGATTCCCAAAATTTCCTGTTTATAGTGTTGGAAAAGACATTTGCATTTTCCAGGGTGCGATGAAAGGGCTAAGTAAGAAGCTAGGGTTCATCAATGTCATCGGCACTATAACCTGGATCTAATCCTTGCCTCTTTCTAACCGTTTTTGTGCCTATACCATCTAGTTAAGCACCCCTAATCTCTAAACTTTCTATAAGGCTCCCAGAATGTAGCCTTATGGAACACCAGAAATGAAATAGAAAGAAGAGAAAGAACATCCGTTAAGCACAACTTTGAACGTACGATGGAGGATGGAAGATGAAGCACAGGAAAGTACGGGACCAGATATGCCAAACCAAGTTTATGAAGCACGATTCCATCACTGACCTTTCCGAAAACTTTTGAATAATCGGTGTATAATATTATATCAACAAGAAAAGAGGAAACAAAACTGACAAATTCAACTAAATTAGATGCACAGAGTTATTAAATACACAAGTACACGGTAAACTCGATCGTCTACAATTTTCTCTAACAGTTTAGATTTGGAGCTCACAACTCGCATTTCTGGTAGGGATGAATGGCGTGATGGTGTCACCCTCGAAAGCGGGCTTATCCATGTGTGCACCGACGGCTCAAAACAATAGAGTCAGAAGCGGTGTATACTCAGATGAGCTGAATCTCAAACTGTCCTTCCGTCTACCAGACCATTGTAGAGTCTTTCAGGCGGAGGTTACAGTTTTTTTACAAGCAATCGACTGGCTTCGATGTAATCGAATATTCGGGGTCAATATTGGTATTTTCACAGATAGCCAAGCGGCTATGAAATCCCTTGCTGGTCCTTGTACAGTTTCCGTGATTAACATTCGGTTGTTCAATTGATTTGGGTACCTGAACATAGGGGTTTTTAGGGGTAACTGTGAGGCCGATGAGCTAGCATGGCTTGGAAATTTATTACCAAAGGTCTCCTGCTCCCTCTCAATAGTTATGCCGATGACATCGGTCAAACTGACCTTCAGGCAAAAATATCTCGAGGATGATAGGAGGTCCTGGGCAGATGAATCATTCTGTGCAATAGCAAGGCGGTCCTGGGTATCCATGGAGGCGCATCGCACCAGGCAGCTTTTAGGCTTAACTCAAAGCACTCTACGCTGCACTGTGGGAGTTCTTACGGGCCACTGCCTCATAGGACAACATGCACAACAATTAGGAGTGCAGTTTAACGATTTCTGTCGGAGTTGTGGATCTGAGGATGACGGGGAGTCCGTTCTCCACCTCATATGTCAGTGTCCGGCGTTGGCAATGAGAAGGTTGGCGGCAATTGGTGTTTCCTTTCTCTCAAATCTGACCGAGTTGTCCCTGGTCAATTTGAAAGGGATAGCGCGTTTTGTCAAGCGAAGCAGATGGTTTCCCGAGTTCATTGAGTAGGAGAGAGTCACAAATTATTGTGGCATCACAACGGGCCTCTCTTGTGCATATGTGTGTCGGTTGGCAGACCTCTGTGGATCGGCAGCCACTTCAACCTACCTACTTACCTACCTAGGAAAATAGAAAAGAAGTGGTATGGGAACTGAACCGTTTTCAATGCTACCTGTTTTGAGCATCAATTTATCAATTTCCACTACCAACAGAAAACATCGAAGGAGAGGCTTCGGTTAAAAAGTATGGACCAAGAGACACAAAATAAAGGTAAAAGCGATTTTTTGATGGATTTTGATTACCATCGGTGCTAATGCTACCACTAGAGTCGAGACGATACATCCAAGTTTCCATTTCGAAAGACTTCACCGAAAGGAAATTAATAGAAGAAGTAACGATAAAGAGATTTAGAGGTTGGCTAAACTGCAAAAATTATAAAAGGCGTTTTCGGCTTGGTACCGTTCATCCAAGTGCTAACAATGATTTGTTCTACCGAATGAAGGGTTTTTCAAATTATTTTTGTAGTTATTACGAGCATAGGAAATAGCTTCAAAATAACAAAACGGTAAAAGATGACAAAAATGAGCTTGTGCCGAAAAATGTAAATGATGTCGTTTGATTCATGCTTTCAACAAACTATCACAGTTAATAAGATAGTTCGTACATTTAATTGAAAAGAGTTAATAGCAACTCAAAGTATCAAAATAATGTAGTTGAAAGAGATTAACCACTTAAACACTTATACTTATATATATATATGAATTCAAATTTTTACACTTATAGCCCAATGAAGTCAAATTTTTATGTTATTCAATGATTAAGTACTCAATGAGAAGTTCCCAAAATTAATGGAATAGACGGGTTGTTTGGGTTTGTTATACTTTTATAAACATTTGTCAAAATATTGGGCACGACTCTATCCCTGTAGGAAAAATGGCAAGGCGTTGCTTGAGAATTGATTCTGGAAGTACTACATTATTCACGAAGCTCCATTACTAACAATGTAATCGAGTTTGTCGAGTAAGCGATCAAGTAACAACTTACCCGCTGCATTACCTTTCTTAAAAAGTAATGCAGTAGGTAACTTGTTGCTTATTTTTACGAGCATTTAGTAGCCACAATTTTTATTAAAATACTGCGCAATTCTTATGCACGCAGTTCCGAAAAAATTGTATGTTTCGACAGTGCGAGTTTGTGCAAGTGATGTGAACGCGTGTTCGATTTTTCTATTGAAATATAGGTTTAAAATAGTGTATTTTGAATAATGCTGGAATATTTTGATTTTATATCCTTGTTTTGATAAATAAAATTTATTAACTTTATAGTGATTTTTGCTGTTTTACTTGTCTTTTTCAGCCATGAAATTTGTGTCTATATATTTTGTAAAAAAATTGTATCAATTTATTTTTCAACTAAACGAATCAGCGTCATTGGTGTACTACACTCCGAATTAGACTTTGATTTCCATCACGCATACTCGTACGTTTTCGAGATGATTATTAACAATTTTCGTAGTTTTCACTATATATCAACGTACCATATCACCCCTTCTGTAATGTATTACAGCACACCACTTACTGAACTGAATTTCTATCATCACTTCTGAAAGCACTCTAATGTAACTGCTTCCGTAACTAGTACAGAATACAATCACAACACATTACCTGCTATGACATAATGAGTTAAATGTAATGCAGAAATTATATTGGAAGTGGTTACCTTGGTAATTAGTTCCCATTACCTAGAAGTAGTTACGAATCGGATGCTGAATGACTTACTGAAGCTACAGGGATTATTCAACATTTTCACTAACACAGACATAAAATATCGTTCTCGAAAAAACTATCGGAATTACACGGAGTATTCTAAATTTTTTTTTTTTTTTTTTGGAATTCCGAAGCGATATTCTTTATAAGCTGTGTGTTTACAGAAAACGTATTTCCCTAGTAGTATTAATTTTCGCGTTTGAATTTAAGGCGTTGTGACTTAGAGAAAGAGAGATTGGACTATAGTTCAGTAGATAAGCAAACAATCAGCTTTTGTTCCATCATTACAACCGAACATTGTGGAATAGCTTTTTATTGTAACTTTAACACTTCACTTACGTTTTGATTCTAAAAAATCATTCAAGCCCCAGCAAATATTTATTAAAAACGTAATCGCAATATAAATACTTTGTCGATCCACCATATTTTGAACTTAAACTTCAAACACTTTTTCGTCACTTTCAAACTAGCTTCAATTCTCAAGTAATCCAGAAAAATCGTCCAGATTTAAATTGAAATTTTTAGTTTTACACCGAAACGACACCAAGATGTCAACAAGCTCTTAAAACAAACTCTAAACCATCGAGCACTTCTTTGTTATATAATGTTGGCGTGCAACAGATGCAGCCCACCGCTAAGACTTGCCGACGAAAAACTGTAATTGTAAAGAAGTCGGTTTGCAAACGAGGTGCACCAGTAAGACACCTTGCCTAAGATATTAGTACATATGTAAGTATGTCTGCACATGTGTCTGCAACAAAGTTAGGGTATTCGGCTTGTATTGCACTAGTAGAAGGTAGTAATTGCAAATGGGACGTTAGAGCCGCAACGATGTGGTCTTGTACAAGAAGTCAGTATAAGAAATCTAGCGAATACTATTTTGTGCAACATTTTTTCTTCGTGCAAAGAAATACATGTTTATATGTTTTGGAAAATCGTACAAAAGCTATGATGTGATTTAAGAAGGGTAAAGTTGACAGTTTTTACGCAATTTTCCAAAAAAATAACCATCGTTGCGGTGGAATTCGGAAATTTGAACTATGCTACCGAACGTTTTGTGGCCGATCAAACCTGAGCATGGAAAATAATATTAAATTACTTTTATTCAGGTTTGAGTCCACCTTAAAAATTGCAAACTGAGCTGGCTTGGCGTCACTCGATTGCATCAAGTCTACGCGCATTTCAATTGCCCAGAAGTTGTTGGTTGAGAAACTCGTATGTGCACTAGTGCAACTACTATTGCATAGATGCATATCGCGGCAGAGTAAGCACGCTAATAATTAGATATACGGCAACGACAAGCTACGCAGCCATTCTTTAATTGATAGCTTGATGATCAATTGATAAAACGCAGGACGAGCTGGATGAATTCAAATGTTAACATTCTTTTTATTACTCAATATATTTACTGACTGTAACACGAAATAAGATTGCAAATTTGGCTTATCACATTTGACGTTTTGTGATCAATCGTCAGACATTACATCGTTCACTCCGGACAAGATATGTTTCATCGACCATAAAGTTCCTTAGATGTCGGTACATCGCTAATAATGAACTTAGCAGGTATCGAACCAAAGATCGCTTTGAAATATCTCAGAAGAACTCTATCAATTGTAGCCTCTATAACGGGCTGCAAGGATTCGTTTAGAATTTTCCAGTTTTCGTTGAATAGAGCATTAGTGCTATCCTCTAGAATGAAAACAGTGTACAGTGTTCTTTATTCATAGCATCGAAACCAACTCACCTAACTCTTTATTGCCATTGAATAAATTATCAAAGCGAATCTTCAAGCCTTCTAATTGATATTTCACTTTAGCGTCGGTTGTGTTGCAGAAAGTGAGGTCATCTTTTTCAAATAATCGACAAATAGAGTGAAGATTCGATTTGAAATTATCTAAAAGGATTCGAACGATAAAACGATATTGAATTTCCTTCAAAATTTTCAATTTACGAACATATGTTGAAGGTTAAGTTTCCGCGCCCATTCAAATTGATCAGCAAAATTTTTCCCATGAGAGAATAATCTGCTTTTAGATCTATCTGCGGCAGGAACATTTTTACATTAAAGCTGAAATCTTTTGGGTTAACTCTACAAACAAATCGAATTTAATATACATTTTATACTGTCGGTATCTGTAAACACCTACGCGGCCTCAATAATGTTCAGGTTTCTAAAACCGATAATTTCAATGTTTGTTAAGTCAACATTTAGATTGACAGCACCGTTGCCGCCTTGGTCAACTCTGACTTTTTTAAGGTGGAATGGGTCAAGCGGTGGCAAGGCGGGCAAACCTGGTAAGCCTGAAATTGTTAGGGAAATAATAAACTTATAATTTAGAGTTGTAATTAATTTAGGAATTTATTTAGCTTACCTTGTCGGTCCGTGATTTCTTTCATTATATTTCGAATACTCTCTGTGACGCATTTTGTTAATTCAGGAGCTTTGGATGCGCATGGCCGAAAGAAAGAAGCTGTGAATGTAATAATGAAAACAGTTACTTTCATTATTAAAACCATTTGACTAATGAACTGTTATTTTTTCTATTTGCAGGTATGTTTCTGAGTTTTGTTGGCAAACCAGGAAGATTTATTGCTAAAGGTATTTTTTTATTATTTTATGCGAGTGAAAATATACATTCTTGAAAAAATGACTCGCTTGGGGAAATGGTTTTATATTCAACATCACAAAAATTTTGTTGGGTGGAAACTGAGAATTCTCTACAATAGTACGTCACTCTTATTGTAAATTAATTGCTTTCAATTTGATTATGGTAAACTACGTACTTTGAATTCTTTCTGAACACCAGCTGCTATTCAAATTCGTTGAAAGTTACTTACGTTGTTCAGTCAAATAGGATTTGGCAGTGAAAACAGGAAGCGTAGTTAAAGTAAGACATCCAATAAACAAGTACACTCCAGAAAATCTAATCATTTCTGTAAGGCAATATGATATGTAAAGTAAATACTTTTCTTATAATTTCAATGTAAAACTACTTGCTAAAACGCAATGTCTACCGAGCTGCACTGATTGCGAAACTTTAACCATATGAATTCAAACAAGTTTCTATAGTGTGCTTTATACTTTCAACTCGATTTAACTAATAACCTTTGGATGTGCAAGTTTAGTTCCAAGTTAGAATCGTCATTATAAGCTATAAACTTAAATGTAAATTTATGCGCCTTCATTTAATTTTATTTTAATTTATCGTGTAAAACAAACAGCTCATCATTATACAGCTACGTCTGTTGAAGATGCAATTACAATCATTTCTTTACGTTCATGATCAATGATCAGACTGAAATGAAGTTTGAATGCCGTCTATGTAACTAAATCTCAGCATTGAGATAACATTTACCAATAGATATGTTTTCATTTGATTTTTTCATTTTTAGAAGGTTCTGGTGCGTTCCATGCATTGTTTTAACAAATGAAGTAGTTCCGGCTTTATGCTTTACCCTTTAGAAAATTTTGAATGCTTTCGCAAATGGCTTAAATATTTATATTTTATATTTATTTATTAACCACGCAAGGAACAAGTTACATCAACAGTTAAAAAAAAGCAAAATTGGAAATTACAATGAGTACATAAAAATAAAACGAAAAATGAAATAAAAGAATTAACAAAATAAATAAATAATAAATCAATCAATAACAAATAAATAAAACATTGACATATAGCTTAGGATAAAGGGTTGCGAATGGCTTGGAAAAGGGAGGATTTGAAGGCTGATTTTGAGACTGTTGGAGAATACAGATTACTTATGCTATTGAATATCCTGCAGCATCAATTTATCGGCTCAATAGTCGCGTAAGTATTGGAGTGTGGATACTCCATAAGTAAACGAGAGGACCTGGTGTTTCTTACAGGGTTATTGAACACCATTTTCCTATTCAGAAATTCAACTTTGATGACGCCTCTAATGACGTCGAATGTGAAGCAGGCCGAAATCATTTTTCTTCTAGATGAAAGTGTTAACAAGTTTAGATGACCCAGTCAAAACTCATAAGGAGGTAGATTATCAAAATCGTAAGGGTTGTATATTTCTCTCAATGCGAAAAGTAAGAATTGCTTTTGTATGGACTCGAGTTTGCTACTGTGGATTTCAAAAGCCGGATTCCAGCAAATGGAAGCATATTCGAGAATGGGGCGTACAAGTGATCTTATAACAAGTGATCTTGTGACTTGTGATCTTATATACAAGTGATCTTGTGACTCATAGGTTACGAGATTCCTTCGCACGTCTTTTGATGAAGCCTAGCTGTTTGTTTGCACGGAAAAGTATTTTATCATAATGCAACGTGAAGTGGAGTCGCTCATCCCAGATAACACCAAGGTCAACAACGTTTTCAACTCGAGCTAACAAATTATTCCCGAGGAAGTACGTGTTATGTGAGACGGTGCATTTTCGGGAGAAACTTATAACTTGGCACTTAGCAATGTTGAGAGAGAGCTTGTTTTCATTGCACCAATGGTCAAGTGAATCAAGGTTGGATTGGAGAAAGAGTGCATCGGATTTAGATTTAATGATGTGATACACTTTGAGATCGTCGGCGTAAAGTAGATGAGGTATTTTTGCTAGGACGTCAGATAGGTCAGAAATAAATTTATTAAAAAGAAGTGGGCCAAGATGTGTGGTACACCAGAGGTAGCAGAAATATTTTTCGATAAAAGTCCTTACCAACTGAGTTCGATTTCGAAGGTAAGAAGTCAGCCAGCTAAGCAAAGATCCACCAAATCCGAATTTCAGTAGTTATAGAATTAAGGTAGGGTTGTCAACTTTGGCAAAAGCTTTACTAAAGTCTGTATAGACTGCGTCAATTTGGTATCCTTTCTCAATTTTACATAGGACGTCTGAGATTAGTACTGTCAAATTTGTGGTAGTTGAGCGAGCTTTTCTAAAACCAGGTTGTTACTCGTTCAGATGGGAGTCAACAAGTGGAGAAAGTTTATCGTTTACAATCTTTTCAAAAAGTTTCGGAAGAGAAGATAAGATGGCAATCACCATTTTTGAAAATTGGTGTGAGGTATGAAAGTTTCCAACAGGATGGGAAAACTCCAGACGAAAGTGATCTGTTGAAAAAAATATGAAAGGGAGGTATAAGCTGCTCTGCACATTTGCGCAAGAAAGTTGGAGGAAGAAGATCTGGCCCTGGACCTTTGTTGCAGTCGAGCTCTGAAATAGCTTTACGTATTTCGTCACGTGTAATTTCTAAGTGGTTGACAAACGCTTTAGGAGCAGAATGAGAGAAAGGGAGATGTGATTTTGATGAGTCAGGTGCAATAAAAATATTCTGGAAACTATCTGCGAATAAATCACAAATCTCATTAGGAGAGGAAGAAGTGATATCATTAAAGAACATCAACGATGGATAACCAGTAGTTTTTCACTTCACATTTACAAAATCATCAAATTTTTTAGGGTCGCGAATTATATTTTCACCTGTTGTCTTAATGTAATTGTCATAAGCCTCGTGAGACTTTGCCAAAAATTGCTTAGCAGCTTCATTATATTCATTTTGAATAGCAGAACTAACGTCGATATTGTTTTTAATCCGCTTATAAAGTTTGTTCCTACGATTTCGCACATGCCTAAAGTCCCTATCAAGCCATGGCTCAGACGATTTTTTCTTTTTTTTTATCTTAGGTACATATCTTTCGATGGCGTCAAATACTTTGTTATAAAAAGTGAGAATGGCTTCTTCAAGATCTAACATTGAAAGAGTATTCGTCTAATCTATAGAGTCAAGGTGATGGTGAATGCTTTCATAATTCGCATTAAGAAAGTCATATACAATTGAATTATTGTACGATCTTAAGTAAATAGAATCAGAAGTGGGAAGTTCAACTGATAGTGCAGTGTGGTGTAAACTATTTGTAAAAAGATGCTCTGCGTCATCAGTTGGACTTACCACTAGTTCGTCATAGGCATTTGTAAATACAAGATCCAACCAATGACCGTTTTGGTTGGGAGTTGGGGAGACTTGCTGCAAGTCATTGCCATAAAAAGTACTCGCAAGGTTGAAGTCATTGGAATCTGAGCGGTTAACAGGGAGAAGAAATGCATCGTTCTCATCGGGGATAAAACATAAGTTGGGACGATTGAAATCCCCTAGGAATATTATTTTGTCTTTTTCATTCAGAGACGTTGTAATGGAAGATATTAATTCACAGAAATGGTTGTAAACTGATTCGTCCGATCTGGGTGGGATATAGGCCAAACTAATGTAAAAGAAATTGTTATTCAAAGAAACTCGAATAACAATGTGTTGCAACAATATATTGGGGTTATGTCAATAATTTCACTTGAAATAGTGTCAGTAAAACCCCACCGCCTCGCGATTGGCCTCTGGAACAATAGTCGCGATCATTTCTGTAAATTGTCCAACTGCTATCAAGGATCTCTTCATTCTTATGGGAATCATTTAGCCAAGTTTCTGTGGAGGCGAGTTAATTAAAGTGGCAGGATTTTGCGTCAAGATATAATTTACTTAATTTGCCTCTCATACCACTACAATTGTGATAAAAGAGTCTGAGTCCATTTGAAGAAGGAGTTATGTTAGGACAAATGCCTAACAGAGTTGACTGCTTTTCGACGAGAAGCAGTTGTCATTAAATTGTCAAGGGTGGAAGTATTCGTAGTTGTCTCGGTAGAGGCGACATAAGTACCCAGGTGGCTAGAGGATAAAGAGGACCTAACATTGTTTGCATTCAGTAGAACGTGGTAGTAATGAGTAGAAGCAATGTTAAAAGGACCATCCAACGATAAATTGTTTGTTACAACCTTAGAGTGAGTGTGGTTTTTAGAAGGAATGGTCATCAAGTTGGATAGAATTTAGGGATTTTGAATGGATGGAGATTTGCGGGTATTGGGAACATTATGTGAAATACAATTTTTTCTTGCAGAATTAGTTTTAGTTTCTCTCTTATGGCTATTGTTGGTGACTCGAATCTTCCAGGGTGAAAATGTAACGCCATTACAGTCGAAGTTGCTGCTACCTCCGTCTAAACTCATGAAAATCCAGGCATATTTTGAATCAAAACCTTATATCGCTTCTGCGAGTAGTGTTTCCGTTGTGGTAGTTTTGAAATAAAATAATCTGTGATGTAGAAACCGGCTTCGAGAAATCTATTCAGCCACCCTTGATCAGCAGCAGGAGGTATTCCTTTGACGGACTTGGTGTTCCACAAAACTCGAGTAACGTGCGGGCATATTGTTCCTGGCAAAGTCCGAATCCAAGTACGGCAGCTCCAAGTAGGTAACCTACCTACGAGTAGTAGTAACGAATCAAAGGTGAAGTGACAAGTGAAACTAATCATTTCATACTCGTAAAATTTCGACTATGGAAATGGAGTGTTTATCATCTTCACTCTCCAAGACCGTATACGGGTTGTAGTCGAACAACTCTGCAACTTTGCTGGGGCTCTTCAACAATTTCGACTGCCCATTGGAAGAATGTTTTGTCACTGATGGATAAAGCTTTAGTAGCCGAAGCGAGAGCGGCACTGGAAATATTACTAGTTGACAGCCCAACTAGCTCGTTTGCCGTAACCTCCTTGCGACTCTAGCTACGAATAGGGCTCTGAGCAGTCAAAGATTAAAAATAACTGTAAGCATAATCTACACATTCTTCAACAGAAAAGAATAATTATTTTGCATTCTACATATAAGTATTCTCATTAGTCCATCCAACTATGGATGCTTGCGAACAACATATTTATAGTTAACGGAAAGTAAGCTCAGTCGACTAAAAGCTCAGTTTACCGTTTGGACCTTGAAATTTTTCTTTGCAGCAAAGTTCACTATCAAAGCCAATCAGCTATTATTAAATTCATTGTAAACCTAGTCAATAAACCATATTCACCATTTAATTAAGATTACACAACAAAGTATGAGTAAAGTAATGTTTATTAATGAATATTTTTAAGCACAAATTAACTGCATTCTCTCCTCTTGATAAAGTTATTCATTTTACGTCAATATTTCTAGATTTTTTTTGTTAATATTAAATAAGTGCTAAAATGTGCTAAGTGCTGAAATAAATGCTAAGATGCAAAATCATAATGTTTTGATGTATGCATAACTGCAAACACACACTGACTATATTTTCTAAAAGCTTACCCTGACGCTAAATGCGCTTCAGTCTAATGCAGTGATTCTCCAAAAGATAAATATATCGAGTTGCCGTAAATTCATGTGATGAAGTGAACTTTGGTATTCATTTGCATTTTATTAAGTTTGTTATGAAAATTGGTTTGTTAATTGGTTATAATCGCTTGATTCGTAAAATCATTACTGTTCGAGAGAAAAAATGCTTTAATCCTAAGCTACGGTTTATAAATGTCTCCATTCGAAAACACTCTCAGTATCTCTCGCAAAAAAAAAGTTAAGCTATTTGTCATCAAATCCGACAAGTATTTTTCCGACAAATATGCAAAAATTGGACCCGAAAGTTAATCAAAGTTGGCTTTGAAAATAATAAAATCTACTATTTATACCCTTACTTCTATTATTCCCACTACATCGAGGTGAGATATTGATAAGATTCCTAAATGCGACACAAAACAAAATTTATAAAATGTAATTGACATTTTCCCAGAGTTTTATTTATAAAGAGATAATTTTGAAAGAAAATAATTAATGAGTATTGTTGCATCTGTTGTAAAACGCAATTTTTATTTGTTCGGAACGATAGTGGAGTAGCTTAAGTAAAGTCTGTTGGTCTAAATGCTTTACATTTTTTCTCTGCACTTCATACATCAACTAAGGCTCAAACTTATGCTGAATTCAATTGATTTTGTTTGACACAAATTCATCTTTAAAACAAAAACATAAATAACCACCAAATGAGCAGTCTGTGCTGTTTTTGAATATCCTGCTGAAAGTCCTTTTTATATTTTACATAGTTACAAACATCATTTGACAGAAATCATACAATTTTATCACCATGATAATATAAAACAAATTTATTGCACCTAAAAATTATGTCAGATATATGTTTAGCTTTGGTTGTTTTTTTACTTAAATCTTAATTATTCGCCATAGAGTTCCTTCGGTGTAGGAATATTTTCAACGAAAAAGTTGGCTGGTATGTAATGAAATATTGTCCCCAGATATTTTGTCAGGACCTCTGCTATTGCCGTTTGTATAAGAGGCTGAAGAGCTTCGTTCAAAGTTCTCCAGTTTTCATTGAAAAATACGTTGGTACTTTCCTCTGAAATTTAAAATGGAGGCTTTAAAATCTTCAACTATATCAAAACGAAAATATAGGAAACATTTTTTTTTTAAATTTAGAAACATATATTTTATGAAACACTTACCCAATTCCTTATTTCCATTGAATAAGTTATCTAATCTGACTTTCAAATTTTCAACCATATACTTCGTTTTCGTCGATGTCACATTGTAAAAAGTGAAAACACCTTTTTCATACAAACGAGTTTTCGTATACATGATGATGCTCAGCTTATCTGATGTAAAAATAATATAAAATCAGCATTCATAGGATAGAAGCATATTCCAATTTACCAAGAATTATTGAAATATTTCCATGTCCGTTTAAGTTAATTAGTAATATTCTTCCCTGCATCGCGTAATTTCCGTAAATTCCCATTTCGGGCAAGTAAACTTTCGTTTCCCAATGATAATCTTTTGGGCTCACTCTAAAAGATTGAAGCAATCAAAATATTAAATATCATCTCGTCAATTTCAAAGAAAGTAGCTTATTTTTTTGCAACATTGATTATTAGAAGATTTGATTATTAGAAAATTTGTTTTGAAATCTTGATCCAAAGAACATCAACATTTTTGATTTAATAAGAAGTATCTGACTTTCCTACAATTAACTTCATACATATTAATTTAATTCGAAAATACTTACTGGCTTTCAGTGACTTTAATTTTACGAAATCCGGTTATTTTGAGATTAGAAAGCTCTACGTTCAGATTGATTGCTTGCGTTCCTGTCTGATCGACTTTTAATTTGTTGATATACAGCGGGTCTAAGGGAGGAAGCGTACTGAGACCAGGAAGACCTAAAATTGACAAAATAATAAAAGTCTCCCTCAAATTATATACTCGACGAATAATACCATCTTTCGCTAATACCTCATCCAACAATCCTTGTATGGATTTTGTGGAGCATTTGGTGAATTCCGTTTCATTGATTCGGCATGTTAATACATAAGGAGCTGTAAAAAAGTAAGAAAGCCCATGAGAGTAGTTGAATTTTAATAATAAATAAGTTGAACATTGATTGTGTTGTGCAACTTTTGCAGTTTTTTTACAACAAAACCTATGAAAAATACTTGAGATAGAATGAATAATTTTTTGAACCTAACTTGGCCTGGTACCAACCTACTCACAGCTAATTCCGCTCAAAGTTCGATGTGAAATTACTGCAGCTTGCAGATACATTCATAATCAGTAACATATACTTAAAAAATATTAAATTATGCAATACCGTATTATAGCTGAAAAAATTAAGAGGGCTAAGTTCTTTCAGTTTAGCACGATACATTTTCATTTTCATAAAATATTTTATGTGTAAATGATGTGCATCAATAGTGATTTTTCACTTTGACAGAGAAGACATGATTAAAACTAAATCAATTTATCTTTGGGTAGACGACTAGCTTTGAATGTGTGAAAAATTCTACTCTAAAACAGTTGAAAGAAGCCCAGGATGTAGACCTTCTTAATAGCACATTAGAGATCTTAACGAATATTTTTCGAACGCAAGGCTTTCTTGACATCTGGAAAACGGCGATAATAACGGTTGTGTCTAAATGAGACAAAGATCATCACTTCCCAAAAACTTACTCTTATCCTCCATAGGCAAAATGTTCTGTTAGAATCAACAACCACCTCTCTAAAATGCGGGGAAAAAGCTGGAGCCCAGCCAAGTTCCTTATTCTCCTCAATATTGTATATTTATACACTGCAAATTTTTCCAACGTACCAAATACAAAACTAGCCCTGTACACCGATGCCACACATGCATTTAGTATACCTTAAAGCAAGCAGAAGCTATGCCTTCAAAATTGCATACCAACACTGATGACTTATTGGAATATTTTCAGAAGTGCAAAGTTAAAATAAATGCCAAGAACACGCAATTCATCTATCAATAGACCCGTTCGACATAAACATATGCGAAAAAACATTAAAACTATTTGACAGACTAGACTAACATCCTAACAGTACCATCGAGGAACTGAGCATATTATAATAATCGTTAGCTAACGATAGCTAACAGAATAATGCACAATAAAATGTTTACATGAAGGCTCAAATGGGCTGGAGAATGCATGGCTATTCACGAGCTTCAATGGATCAGTCGAAGATCAAGTCTGGAGAGGGATATCTTTCAGTAGCTGGAAAACCAAGGCTAGTCGTAAGAAACACATTTCCTGTAATCCTAGATTAAGTAAAGATAAAAAATGTAATAATGGCTCCTTGCAAAACGATGCCCATTCTTATTCCCCAATACGAGCTACCGAGAATTTAGCACCTAGATAAAACCTAGATAAAAAGATAAAAAGTTATTTCGAGCAACCATAGTCAAATGGTCCCCGTGCAGGCAGATATGAATGCCGACCAGATGTCCAGCGCAGAGTCGATCAATTATCTGACCAGTCCTCAAATAACCGTTCGTCCTAGCATGCCCACTAGTGCAGCAACAAATTCTCCATACAAAAAAAATTTTTTGAGAAAATAAAAAAGAAAATTTCGGCAAAAAAGAATATTGGGGTTAAAGACAATAAAAATTGTGAAATTGCACATTGCGGCCAAAATGATATCAATAAAGCTAGGAAAGACTCTCTGCATGAAAATCCTACTCCAGCCCGGTTATCATATCCATATACTCCATATACAAATTTCATCCGTGGTGAAGATCAAATACCATCCACAACCACCTTAGCTACAAAATTTCAATCACAATCTGCATCCAGTTTTTTTCGACTCGTTAGTGCCTCCACATGTGAAAGCTACCATTACATCAAGTGCGGATTTAGAAAATAGGTATCTACTTTCTCGGCTAAGGGATGGTAAAATATACGACAATGTTCGTCTTTTCCTGGCTTATATGCACAAAACCAGCGATTGCGCATGTTTTGAGGGTAAAACTAAAACTCATCTGAAAATTATGATCCACCAAGAGGGTCTACCAATCGACTTTGATTCCCTTCATCTTATCTTTACTCGGTCCCACGAACAGCTTAGAGTATCCGCAGACTAAGTCAAAAGTGACCTAAAACTATACGCTTCTCATGTCTCCTCAAAATATATTTCTCACCTTCAGAAAGCAAGGGAAGATCTCAATAGGTATCGATCCTAACAGAAAACAATCTAAACATTTCCTCAAACTATTTTACCACAATTGCGGTGGTATGAGAGGCAAACTAAATCAACTCTTCCTTGACGCCAAATCATGCAAATTCAATGTGCTTACCTTTACGAAAACCTTGTTAAACCACTCTCATTTGAACGAGGAAATACTCGACGGTTGCTGGACCATATACAGAAATGACCATCTTTATATCCATACTGGACAAACCAGAGGTGGTGGTGTACTCATTGCCGCTCATAACTCCCTCTCGAGTGAATTAGTCGAAACCGAATCACAATATCAGTTTCAACACAAATTTATTCGAATTTCTTGGTCGAAAGGTTTCTTGTACATTGGTACCTTCTACGTCCCGCCTAAGGGTACCCTAATTCAGACGATGCCGTTTACAATCACATATGCGAAACCATTTCTTCTCTGGCCTCATCACTTGATGATAATGATAAGATTATAATACTAGGAGATTTCAACCGTCCAAATTTAAAGTTCGTGGAAGATGAAAACGACAACAACCTCCTTCCGTTCAATATCGTTGATTCATCTGATTTAAATATTGTAAGTACATTTTACAGCAATGATTTGCAGCAAAACGCCCCGACTTCTAACCAAAATGGCAATTGGTTAGATCTAATTTTTACCAACAGTTACGACGATGTATTAGCTAATCTGACAGTAGATGCAGAGCATCTTTTTTCCAATACTTCTCACCACTCTGCTTTTACAGTCGAGCTATCTATAATCTATATCTGATTTGACAACCTCAAAATCATACAACAATTCAGTTGTATATGATTTTCGAAATGCTGACGATGAGAGCATAAACCACTAGAAAATAGAGAGCTTCAAAGTTGATGACCCAGTAATATAAGCTGCCAAAGCTGCAAAAAACTGCTTGATTTCGAGTAACAATATATGATAGCCAACAGCAAGGAAGTTTCGCCAAGAATACCCGACTTAACTCCACAGCGTCATGATTCAGTGCATCCAACCGTCTAGAGACACATTTTATGCAGCGAATTCAAAGAATGGAGTATAAGGGATCAAAAAGTGAATTTCCCAAGCAGCTGTTTGAAGTCTAAAATATCTTGTACAGGAATTAATAGAATCGCAAAGTACATTGATGAGCAGTAGAAATCATTTTTTTTGATACTTACCAACCAGTCATAGTGCGAAAACAACTGCCAAAAAATGTTAATACTTTTTATTTTTCTAGTAATCAAGCATCAATCTCAGCATTATCATCAACACGCCAAGAAGAGAATCCTAGGCGTATCGGTTTTACGACACCGATGTCCAGTTCAGTTGGATATCCTTATGGTCCCTCTTCACAATAGCCCATAATCACCATTGCAAGCCATTACCATTTTGTAGAGGAGCAATGGTTTGTAGTGATAGTGTTGAAGATTAGAAATGGTGATGGCGGAGGATGGCTTTGGGAGTGGTTTCTTTCATCACACCAAAGAGGGTTGCCACATGCATCCAACAAAGCAGAACTGGTTTAACTAGTGGCCCATTGCCTAGAGCCAACCGGTGGCCGACTTGGTGATGGTGGCCATCATGACAACCAGCAGCATGAATCAAGAAAATAAGATAACGATTATGGGTGGTCGCTGTTCAGCGCGACATCCACTGACTTCACGTACCGGAGACCGGTGAATTGACTAGTGAAGAAGAAGTTATCAAATTTAAATTCAAAATATTTGAAGAATTTAAATGTAGTTTGTAGTTTGCGCGGTTTGTACTCCAACTTCATTAATTAGAGCATAAAAGAAGCAATATACAATTTAAGCACCTTCAATTTCTCCATTTTTCAAAAACTTGGGTGACAGAGAGTCAGTGACAGTATTCATCATTTTCATTTACATAAGGGCTGTGCGTAAGCACCTATTAAATTACTGATTTAGATATAAACGATAATTAATAAATCAGCAATTTAAGTGCTCGTCTGTCTAGACTTGTAACACATAATAATCTCATTAGCATTTTTATTAACAGATAAGTTTGAACACAACCGAAAACAGTACTCTTTATTCACCTAAAAACCGGTTAATTTGGGATGTTTCGTTGGAGTGTTTGCATCTAGTGATGTCACGAGTAGTTGCGGTCATGTCGGAAACTTTAGTACTTGATCTATAAACTAGTAGTGCTACTCCGTGGGTCACTGTGTAGAAGGGGCATTCGCTTTTTTTTCGGAATTTTGGCTTACACCATCGCTCCATTGAAGGAAGAACGTATCTAAGCACCTCTTATTAACTACTACAGAGTGAACCATGTGGAGAACATGCCACCGTAGCATGGTAACTATATTGCATGAGGGCGGTAGAAATTTAATATTTCTGGTGGATCCATCCAGCACGCCAGGATCAAGAAAAACAGATAAGCCGATGATCAGTGACCGAACGGTCCACTACATTCGTCACCGCAGACCACAGCGCGGACTACACTGAAAAAAATCCTCATGGCACCCAGAGCTATATAACTTAGTGTATTATTTATGGCCCCATACGCTATGTACATATTACTCTGAGCCATGCAATATGGCTCCCAGCGCCATAATGTCAGAATCTACATAGCACGTGCTCCTATTTAACATGGCGCAGCATTTATGGTCTCACACGCTATATAGTCTGGCTCCCAGCGCCATAATTACATGGCGCAGAAATTATAGCCCCACACGCTATATTACATAGTACCATGAGCCATGTAATATTGCTTCAGTTGTCGTACTGTATATATGGCTTCAGTTGTCATACGTAAGATAACTCCAATTATAACTCGCAGCCATACTGTGTGAGGGGACGTATAAATAATTCTACACAGTTACCAATAATGCACCATCTCAGCTCGCTAGCAATAATTGAAATTCGGGCAAAATAACCCATATTATACAAGTTGCATAGCGCAAAGTATAGCATATTTGTTAATATTTAGTAGTGAAAGACTTTTGATTTGGACTTACATCAATGTTTTCAATGACAAATAACAATTGATCGAAAACAAATTATTTATGGAAACAATAGTTTGTTGGTCACCTCTAAAGCAGACGCTATGCTTATAGCCCTCCACGCCATGTACTATAGTCCTCCATGCCATGTACTATAGTCCTCCACGCCATGTACTATAGTCAGGGGCCTGAAAGTACGTGATTTATTGATGAAAGATATTGGCGGGGAGTGAAGGAAATACCATCAGCTGGCACGTAAAAAGAGATAAAACCAAAATAAGGTCACTTTATCAGATGCGAAAGTGAGAAAATATACTGTCAAACGACAGGTGAGAATGTATATATCCGTGTAAGCTGATAGGTGAGAGTGTGTTGGCGTGCGTATAATCCCATCAAGAAACAGTAAGCGCAGCGAACATTCACTGGCAACAAACGAAATTCCCTGTATAGGGTTGCATAAAAGTGTCGGAGATATTCCTTTTACTCGCCAAATGGTATCAAAAGTAGTATTCCGCACTAACTACCTTTTCGCTTACCATTTTAACACTGAGAAAATCTTTTGAGAATATCAATATTGCATAAATCGCCATTCGTTAAAATAGTCTCTTTGGCAAAGCACATGTATATTGCCTAGTGGGAATGAGAAACGTATTTGATCGTAGCAGGGTTGCTTGGCGGGGTACTTTCTGTCTTTTTCCAACTTGGATTTGGATATTGTTATCTACTTCTCGCAATTGTATTGCAATTCAGGTACTTTCCGAGCTATATATAATTCTTAAGCTATGCTATAGTCCTACACGCCATGTACTATAATCCTCCACACCATATAATATAGCCCTCCACGCCATGGACTATAATCCTCCACGCCATGTAATATAGTCCTCCACGCCATGTACTATAGTCCTCCACGCCATGCACATGGCTTATGTTCATACATGGCGCCAGAAGCCTATAAACTATGGTGTCTGGCGCTATGTATTTTTTCAGTGTACAATAGATTATAGTTAATTTCACAGTAATGTTTGAAAAGAGAATTATTATATAGTATTGGACTGCATCAATCTTCATGTTAGAGCATCACTATTAGTTTACTCTTTTCAATATGTATTTCATTTCGCTGAAGTGTAAACAACAATTTCTGTTAACTAAGCCAAGTTTGATGACAGCTTTGCGTTTTTGTTTGCATTTGAAGGTTAAAAGTTAAAAGTTAAAAGTTCAAAATTAACGATTTTGGCACAAGTGGCAAGTTGCATGAGGGAATACCAGAAACGTTTGAAAACTCTGAATTGGAGGCATAATTGGGCCAAAAGACTCAAAAATGACTTGCTTAACATATGAGATTAACTCGAAAAGCCATTTCATTAAGTCTCAAGGCCATGGGAATGATTCATAAGCAAAGGCGAATCAAAACCCCGGAGACGTGAAAACACAAAAATCGTCTGTCAAGCGCGGCAAACCCCGAAACGGAATATTTTCTGTACCTGCAAGAGTGATTATGAGCGGCGAAAACTAAATGAAGCCATTAATAAAGACCAGAACCGACAAAAGTTAATCAAACTGAACGCAACAATCCCGATCAAAATTTGTAACATATTCAAAAGAGCCTGTATTAGAATCAACCGAGTACGCTATATGAAAGGTAGTATCATAGATAAAACTGTAGAAGCTATATAGCAGCTCATTAGTAAAAAATCGAAAGTGGATAACACCGGCATTAGTTGTATGAGGAACAGGGAATACTGTATTCAATAACTCTAACCGAGCAACTTCAAATAAAACTTTTAATGCACTTAAAAAGATAAGAGACAAAACCAAATATGACTTTTGACTAGAACACCGGAATGCTAAACAATGCCGAGGTCTTTGAAATAATTACAGCAATCATCTCGAAATTCGTTGTTGAAACAACGGAGCGGCTTGAAAACGCTATTGGCGATCATTTCTATAATTTCTACATAATTCAGCAGCTGTGAGTAGAGGAAATTTTTGAAAAAGTTTTGCCAGAATCTAAGTAAGGCCAGCATATTTGTGTTCAGAGATATTGCTAGCCCAATCCTTTCCGAAGTAATTTTCAAAAATCCTTCCAGAAGTAATTAAAAATAAAAACTAGAACTAATTCTAAAGGTTGTTATAACTGAGAAAAGGCGGATTTATTTTTCTATTTCAAGCCGAAGGAAGAAGTAACATATGTAAGATTCCAGTGATCCAAAAAAATTGCAAAAAGATGTTTGAAAATGCAGCATATGGTTTGAATGAAAAAGAGATAATTTCATACAATTAGCTTTTGAGGATCGAAGGGAATTCAAATAAACTTTCTTAATTTGTGGTTTTAACCACATCTCGATTTCTTTGTAAAAATATTCACATACTCACTAATACAAAAACATTTTTATTTAGAAATGTATACCTTCTTTACGAACTCATATCCGTTCAAGTGAAAATAGTTTTTTTTTTAACGTTTAATTAATGATATACAATTCACATATTATCTTCAAGGTATACTTCATGATTATTCGCTGTACGATGTAAAATATACTGCGTTGATAGTTTTTTATTATGATTCTGGAATCACAGGATAGAGTGACAATTATGAGAAAAAAATTCTGACATTAGTTTGCTGAATCATTGGAAAAAAATAATCCGATCGTACATGTTAGCACGCCATTAATTACTATTTTCGGAAAACAATACTTTCGTAAAATTTAATTACCTCCATAGACGTATACGCTCTCACAAAGTCAACAGAACCAGTTAATAACTGGGTAAAATATTTCACAAGTATAATTTTGCAAAGGGTTGCTGCGATTTTCACATAAGCCCATTCTTCCCATGTTTGACGGTTTTGTTTCGAATTATTTGCAACAGTTAAATTTGAGCGAAACATTAGCTTCACTTCTTCTTTGAAATAGAAATGCAATGTGATTTTTTTCGTATAATTATTCTGTTGTGAAAAACCGTTGCAACATATTTTACTTACGTTTCTCTTTGATATACGGAGATTCTCCATTAGCACCAAACAAGAATGAAACCAATCCGAATATTAACGAAACAACAACAGAATTACACCTCATTTCGAAATTACGTATAGCTAATATTATTTATCACACTAAAATTTAATATCTATATCACAATAATTTTTCTAACAACTCTGCTGCAATGAAACTTCTATAGAACCTTAAGAATTCACTTCAGTCGGTTATTCAAAACTTCACTATAGCAAGTCCACTACCGTACAGATCGAGTATCTGTGTCGATATGCAATCGCCTAATGTTCTTGCTACTCTCTTTATAAAATCATTTACGCTTAACGATGATTTAAAATTGGTTAGATTTATTCGATTTATTCTTGAATTTGTTGGTGTTACGTCAAGAATTTATCTGGCTATCGTTTGATAGTTGGAGTAAACCAGATAGTTGGATAGAAAAATACAGATAGCTACGTTACTAAGATGTCGACATTGAATTTAACTGCATTCATACTAACCGATTGAGACTAAGCTCATTTTACCAGGTGTAAAGAGTATTATTTCATGTCTAGCTGTTTGTATACATATAAAGAAATGTGTACATTATGTTGGAATAGAATGAAAACTGGAAGAATATGAGAAACTTTCAGACCCTGACCCCCTGCATATCACAACGAATCCTACGAATACAATATTGCATGTTTGCGAGTAGATTTGCAAATGTAAAGTGTTTATAATTCATATTATTTGCAATTAATTAAATACAACTCTATTAAATTGTCATTGACATTAAGAATTGCACGAATATGCATTGGAATTATTAAAGTGGATATAAATAATTGAATGAATCTACAACTGAGCTTTTCTGTCAGTTCAGTTAGAATCTTTCACGTATTAGTTGTCATTGCGATTTTTTTGCCGGACGGAAATTTCCTTGCTAAAACTCCACATAGACCCCTTATGCCACTTTTACGAAAAGCTGCTGCCTCTTTCGCTCTTCTCGTATCGAAGATGAGGTAATCTTTTAAATGGTTAGAGCTCTCCAGGTTAAACATGTAGCTTTCGATTCTTGTGGCCCCTGTTTGAATTTCCTTGACCGTATTACCCTTTACAAAGGCCTGGAGCGGAGTGAGGCCTACCTAGATAATTTGAAACCTTATTTTACCTTGCTAACCACTTTGTCGTTTTTTGGTGCCCCTCATGACTAGGAACCATATAAGCTTAATGGTGTTCTGAGGTCCTTTTTCATTCTTAGGCGGAATATATGTATAAACGAGTATAAAGAGTATAGCTGGGTTTATTTGGTTTCAATTGATACTTAATACTACTCTTTGTACAGATTAACCCTTATCTATATTAAATGTTTCTCCTTCAGTGTAACAGGTAATCCTGCCTCCGAAGTAGTGGCCTCCTTAAGGAGGAAAAGTGCATTTTGAGCGTGGGTCTTGCGATCCATACTGCCACCCCACAAACCATATTTGAGCGATGCGTACACCTTTTGCACCTCTTTTGAGCTATTATCCTATTTGGCGCTTGATCGTTTTGTAATCTTTATCCTTGTTGATCATTGGAGCTCAGCATATTTATAATAAGTTGAATATCTTCCAGGATACTAAGGTGGCCACTTATGTTCCCTGGTTTATACCTGCAGGTCTGTTACATCATTGTAACTTTTTTGCCGTCTTGAATTTTTAGGTGTAGTGGTTCCATATTTATAAAGGGTACCATAACTGCCGTTGGGGTGGAGCTCATTGATCTGTCATTAGCATCTTTTAAAGCTATTAACAGCAGTTTTTTTCTTCTACCGCGCTACTGCTCCATATAAGACGATAGGTCACACAATTTGCTTGCATACCCGCAGATATAGTCCTTTCAAGGAATAGTTGGCAGATTTGAAATTAGTGTAGTGGCATCTTCACTAAGAGGCTATATAAAGAAGGAAGAAAGACCATATGTTCAGCATGATTTTGGAAGGTCAGACTATAATGATAATAATAATAATAAAATTTTATTCAAAATAATAATCAAATTTTATTAAAATAACTTATACTTAGCGGCTATCCTATTTTGGCCTGCTGGCTCTTATTGGATTTTTATTAAATATTACCCAGGTAGTACAATACCTGGGGTTGACTTAGCAATATAGTACTTAAATACGAACTTAATTTACTAAACTAAATCTAGCTTACGTCTAAATACAATTAGCTTAGCCTACTTGGACCTAAACTTAACGTAGGTCTTAACTATCCTCTCCGATTTGTCGGAAGGCCAACTTGATTGAATAGCATGTCCATGAGCCGCCGCTGTCCTGCTATTTCCGCTGGACGCATAAATGACTCATTACAGCCACTCATACGCCCGATACCCCGGATCAGTCCGTTTTCATGTCCATAGTTCTGTGCGTAAAACCTTGTCGTCACTTCTACAACCCGGTCCCTAAGCGGAGGAGAGAGTTCCTTGGCCACTTTTTAGTTACCGGGTTGTAAAACCTGCCCGCGCAGAAACGCAGATTTCTCCGTTCGAACATCTCCGCTTCTGCCATGGCAGATTTGGAACAGGTAATCCAGGATGGGGATGCATATGTCAGGATTGGCCGAATGAGTGTTTTGTAGCAAATGGATTTAGCTTTTGTCGTCATGCCCATCATTTTGGTGAAAAGATGTCTGATGCGCTGAAATGCGGACCTGGTTACTTTAATTCTATGGCGAACATAGGGGTTAAATGTTAAGAATTCATGCATATCTACTCCAAGGTCATGCATATCTACTCCAGATTCAAATAAGTCCGAGCTGAAGCTTAAATTTTCGTTCACTTGGCTCTTGGTCGCTGTAGATGAGCAAAACAAAACTTACTTTAGAAGTTGCTAAGATGTTGTACCACTTCCAAATGAGCAGGCATTTGCTGGTTCTATACTCTAGTGCAGGGTTTTTTTTTTTAAATATGATAAACGTTTTATTAGATAAAACTTTTAACCCAGCTGTCATTTTTGACAGCTCTAAACTATATTCTATGAATAAAGCTATCATAAAGGCAATAAGGAAAAATGAAAACTTGGTCAAGAAAAGCGTAGCGACTGGATCGTCTACGAGCTTAAGCACAGTTTCATTCGTAACGAATGTTGCGATGGAAAAAATGGAGCAGGTTTTAGTGATGCGCATAGAAGACCAAGCTCAACAAAGGGTTCCCCTTATTGTACTTGGCATTGAAAATTTAAGGACAAATGAAGGTTGAGTTACCATCGTCCTCTTCAGTAGAAAAAAACAAACTTTTTAGTGCAATCCGTGGATCTTAAGCTAAAAGGCGAAAAGTCACAGCTGGCTCGCATGCAGCAAAACAATATCCCGCAAAATCCAAGACGCCACGTGAATTTAACGTGTGGATACACTTACATAAATACACATCTTTCCACATACAATTCACTATTCTCCACAAACACTGTACTTTTCATCACTTATCAAAATTAGAAAAGCACGAGTAGGCCAAACTAAGAAAATGTTGTTGACAATTTAAAAAAATGAAGAGTTACAAAAAATTGATGAATCCATAAAGTTGTTAAATGTCATTATTCTGAAATAAATGCTGTTATTATGAAATACAAGTTTGTTATTATAAAATGCATATGAATATAAATGAAATATAATATAATATCAATCAATTTGGCTAATAAATTTCAATTCTTAAATTTTTTTACCAAAAAAGGAATCAGCACAATCTATTGGATGGCTAACAGAAAAATGTGGGCTGCGATACTTTTTAACGAATGGTTTCACAACTTTTTTGTTACGGATTTCAATCGATATCAAAACGTAAATTTATTATAATATTTACGTGATACTTTTTTTACACTAAAATAAAAGCCACCTTTACTCACATTTTACGTTGTATTCGATTTACACGGTTTTGTTGTGTACATTTTAGGAGTTCGATTTACACAAATTTCTGCGATGCCTATCTACCATGTAAGTCTAGAGATAGGTATATTTAGTATGGTTTTAACGCGTTCTTGTTATTGGTTCTTTGAAAGTATCAGCGCCACAGATTCTGAGGGTTTGTGATACTATGAGGATGGCATCATGTATCATTACGCATCGACATACTGAAGCCTTAATTCATAAACGAAGTTAGCCACCGAGATCGTACAAATTGACAGATAATAATAAAAATCAATTGTTATTCTCCCATTTTAAAAGATAAAAGCTTGCACGATGATAATAAACTTTTATTGTTCATTATTTTAAAACTCACCTCTTTTTTTATATTTTCAATATATTCCTTGTACTTTGATAATATTTGTATACAGCTTCATTTAATTTACTTAAAATTAAAGATTACACTCAATTATTATCCTTTGTATTGATCAAACAACACATGCATACCGAAAAAATATAAGACCATAAATCAGCATACTTAAGCAGATAAAATGAAACTTGAAAGCAAGTGTAAAGCAAATTTAATGTTGTCCGTTTCGTTAGCAAGTATGTATGCCCGCTAAGGCTTGTTAGTAGCAATAATCATCAAGAAACCACATTCGCTTAGGCATGTGGTCAGCACCATTTTACTTACGAGTACTTGTCGCCTGCTACATAGTTGAAATCTCACATTGTAAGTTGAAATAAGTTGAAATCTCACATCGTAAAGCAAAAAGTTCAAGTGCGAATATTTTTTAATCGCTTTGAAATTAACGTCTTAGCTTTTTTAAGAGTTGACCTGGTTAATATGAAACAACGATGGTAAAAGATTCTAAATTCATTTTTAGGAATATCATAGATTTAATCTCACGTTTAAAGACATTTCACAAATTTTCAAAAGTTATTGTTCCTGCTGCGATTGAAATAATTATACATAAAAGTTAATCACCACTCATAATAACGAAAACAAAAGTGATAGAAATGAATGTCAGACATATAAGAGCGTCAAACATATAATTACTCTTTTAGTGAATAAATGTACATATGACGTGTATGCCTTAACCTTGACAATGTTATTAACTCGATAACGATGAAAATCGAAAATTCAGGCACCATAAATATTGCTCAAATGTGTAATTATGTTTTGGTGTATACTTATTTGTATATCACGAAATAGAGTTAATAAATTTTATACATAATTATTTCTTCACTTACATGCTATGTTTCCAACAACCGGGAGGCTGTTAAATAATCTTCATTGATACTTCATTTTTAATATATCTGAATGAAATAAGAGATGAAAATTACTAGTAAGCATAATGATACTATAAAACGTCCCAAATACAATTAATAGTGACCAATTATATCATTTTTAGCACAGAGACAATCATTGACAGTGCCTTTGGACAGACATTTTAATACTTATCGCATATGACATTTTAATTTGAATAACGAGCTAGCATCAAATAGTAAATCTTAGAATGAAAGAAAATTTGAAAAAACTTGCAATTAAATATGTTGTGGAGTAAATGCAAAGGACAATTATAATTTTAGACGATAATTTTTGCGCTCAAAAACTTTTATTGTCATCGTTTCTATATTTCCGCATCTAAATTTCTATGCAAACGCATAATAACAAAACAATGTGGTTGATATTGTTGATATCTCTCGGTATGCAAATGCAATAGATTCAAGCTACGACTTAAAAACCACAATAGTCAATGCGAAAATCGAAACAGATGTTAAGAAGATAATGTTTAGAATACAGTTTAATTAATTTTTAACCAATTTTGATTTGTTTTAATCCATTCAAAATTAATGGCTGCTTCACACAAAGAGCATTTTTACTTATTTGCGTGCAAATTTTCTTATTTGTCCGATGTTTATTTGCAAAATCGCAAAGATGAGTATCTTTATGGCAATTGAATTTTCAGTTTACTTTAAATTGGGGAGCACTGATTCAATAAAAATTACTATTATTTATTCATTTCGACCAAACAAGGCGTACAAAAAAACACTTACAATTAATATTAAACAATTTATATAAATTTGTACAATAAACAATAATGAACGAATTTTAAAAATATAACCATCTTTGGTAGGGAATTGGATAGGGCATTCATGACGTGAGCACCTTAGTCAGAGCTGCTCTAAACCTAGGTCGGGAAATGGTTGGGGAATAGTGTTTTGAGAAGCTATTGAATATTTTGCAAATTGGCTCATTGTTGGCGTAAACTGTGTGGTGTCGGTATTCATTGAGTAAACGTATGTGCCTCGTCTGCCTTACTGATTCGTTGAAGGTTATCTTATTGGACAGGGACTCAACATTGATCAAGCCCCTAATAACATCAAAAGTAAAGCAGGAGCATATGACTATCCTCCGCGAAGATAGACTTGATAGATTTAAGAGATTTAGCCTGTATATGTATGAAGGTAGATTATCAAATTCGTAAGGATTATATAGATCTCTCAACGCAAGTAGCAAGTTCTGCTTCTGCACCGATTCGAGCCTATGGCTATGGACATCAAAGGTAGGGTGCCAGATATTACATGCATATTCGAGCATTGGCCGAACTAGAGCTATGTATAAAGACTTCGTGACCCATAGGTTTTTGAATTCCTTCGCACGTCTTTTGATAAATCCAAGCTGCTTATTAGTCTTGCTTAAGACTTTGTCATAGTGTAAATTAAAACGCAGTTTTTTATCCAAAGTAACCGCGAGGTCGATGACATTGTAAACATTTTATGGCAACATTATTGAGGCGGTAATCAAAATTTATGTTACTGATTTTGCGGGAAAAACTAATGACTTGACATTAATGTTGAGATTATTTTTTTGCACCACTGTTCAAGAGAAAGCAGTTTCGATTGAAAGAAAACTGAGTCTGATTTCGATTTAATTGTGATCATCTGCATAAAAAATATTAGGGATGTCTGCTTAAACTTCAGAAAGATTCGATACGAAAATATTGAATAAAAAAACCCCAAGTGACTACCTTATGCTACACCTGATAAAACTTCAACTTTTTTTGGATAGGGTACCCTGAAACTTAACGTACTGCGTCCTATTTCGAAGATAAGAGTCTAACCAGTTTAATGAGAGACCCGAGATACCAAATTTCTGTAGTTTGATTCGAAGAATATCATGATCAACAGGATCAAAGGACTTGCTGAAGTCTGTGTAGATGGTATCAATTTGATGCCCTTTTTCCATGCCACAGAGAACATCTGAGATGAGAATCGCGAGGTTGGTAGAAATTATAAAACCATGTTGTTGTTCATTTAGAAGAGGTTCTATTAGAGTAGTGAGCTTATCACAGACAATTTTTTCAAATAGTTTAGGCAATGCTGATAGTATTGCAATACCTCTGTAATTATCAATCGACCGCCTATCACCACATTTAAAATTCGGGGTCAGATGGGATGATTTCCAGAAGGAGGGGAAAACCCTACAAGAAAGTGATTTGTTGAAAATTAAATACACGGGTAAGATAAGCGACTCCATGCATTCGAGTATGAAACTAGGAGGTAGCAAATCAGGATCAGGACCCTTGTTGACATTAAGACCTTTGATGGCCTTTGCGATCTCCTCTCTAGTTAAATACATTCCACAGATGAGATTTGGTGAGAATGTTTGAGAGAAAAGAATGTTTGACATGCTTGTACATGAAAAAATACTTCCTGGAAATGCTCAGCGTACAGGTCAAAAACTTTGTGAGGGCATGACGAACAAAAGTTGTTTTTGTACATCGAAGTAGGGCAGCCCGAAGTTTTCCGTTTGGTGTTCAAGAAATCAAAAAAAATTTAGGATCATGAACTATATTTTCGCCCATGATATTACCAGAGCGCTCATACGTTCACGGGATTTCGTCAGAAATTCTTGAGTTAACTCATTATGTTTATCCTTGATATCATCTCTGACATCAGTGCTGGTTGTAATTACTTTGTAAAGTTTATTTCTTTGATTCCGGAAATACCTTAGATTGCTATCAAGCCATGGTTCAGATATTTTGTCTTTTCTCTTGATCTTTGGGAGTGAACTTTTCAACGGCGTCAAAAACCAACTCATAGAATAATGATACAGCGTCATCTAATTCTAGCGTTGAAAAATTACTCTGAGAAGACAATCTGTAATGCTCTTATAATCAGCATTGTGAAAGTCATATACAATAGAGTTATTGTAAGATAGGGAAGTGAACATACCAGATATAGACAACAACTCAACTGTGAACGCAGAATGGTGAAGAGTGTTGCCAAAAAAATGTTCTGCGTCAACAGTTGAGTTAGCCACTACATCATCGTAGCTATTAGTAAATATGAGGTCTAACCGATTTCCATTTTGGTTAGGTGTCGGAGCTATTTGCTGCGAATCATTGCCATAAAATGTACTAACTATATTGAAATCACTGGAGTCAAGAAGATGAAAAGGCATGAGATTATTATCAGTTTCATCAACCGTAAATTTTAAATTTGGACGATTGAAATCACCAAGAATTATAATTTTATCCTCCTCATTAAGAGATGAAACTAGAGTAGAAATCACTACGCATACATAATTATAAACGGCTTCGTCTGAACCGGGTGGGATGTAGAATATTCCGAAGTAAATGAAACCTTTGCACCAGGAAATGCGATCTTATGATCGAAGAGATTATGTGAGCTGCTTTCGACTAGTTCGCTTGATAGCGAATTACGAACTGCTACTAAAACACCACCACCTCGAGTTTGGCCAGTAGAAAGATAGTTTCGGTCCTTCCTGTAAATAGTCCAGTTACCATCTAATATTTCTGCGTTTGTGTGCGAACTGTTTAACCAGGTTTCCGTGAACGTCAGTACATTAAATTGGCAGGATTTTGAGTCAAGAAAGAATCTATTCAGTTTGCCTTTCATACCACTACAGTTATGGTAAAAAAAATTGAGGCTGTTTAGCGAATACTTCTTGTTAGGAATGATAGTTTTTAAAATCATTCCTTGATTTCTGAAGGGAGGAAATATACTTAGCTGAGACATGTGAGGCAAAGGTGCTTAACTCTTTTTTTACTTGATCAGCTGTTATGCCAAGTTGCTCATGATATCGAACAAAAACAGTATGAAGAGCCTGAAAATCTATGGGAAGACCTTCCTGTTGAATCATGACTTTCAGATGAGTCTTCCTCGAAACAAGCAGAGTCAGTGGCTTTGTACATGTATGCAAGGTAGAGGCGAACGTTTTCATAGATTTTTTTATCCCTTAGCCGAGAAAGCAGATACCTACTTTCGAGATCAGCACTGGAGTTGATTGTGGCTTTAACTATAGGAGGCACTAGTGGGTCAAAGAACTTAGGCGCAGTTGTCACTGGTTCACACGAAGGATTGGCAGTAACTATTACACCAGGGGTAATGGAGGACTTTTGAACTTCGCCACGAACAAAATTAGGGTATTGCACGGGTTAAGAGACGGTGTTAACGAGAGCAGATGATTATTTGGCAACAGTATTCGGAAATGAGTCGAGATTTCTAGTGTTTGGTAGTTTAGTAGGTACTTTTTTGGTTACTTTTGGTACTTTTTTGGTTTGGTAGGTACTTTTTGCTGTGGGGAAATTTTTCTTTTAATTCTCTGAATAAAATTCATGTACGGTTCATGGTTCAGTGTTGGAAAGTGCTTGGAGATTAACATCGTCAACATTGCAGTCAATGTAAATAGGATTAATTATTCGAGATTTGTTCAGTTTGGGATCCAGATTCATGGAATCAATATTCTTGGTATCACCAGTGTCAGGATTGGAAAGGGAACTGATGGGAGTTGTGGTTAAATTACAATTTTTATTTTTGATAATTTTATGACTGTTACTAGCTTTAAATTTGCCAATTTTATGACTATTACTAGCCCTTTATACTTTGGTCACGTTTTGCCCAATAAAATCATTCTGTTTTTATAATTTTTGAAGGAAGCATTAGATCAATGTGAAATTCACGCAATTTCAGTGTTAGGGAAATTTGCTTTTGGTTGCAAAATTAGGAATGGATTCCCAGAACCCAGCACTTTTGTAATTTAAATGCCTAAGCATAGAACCATCAAATTGTCATACAATAGATGATGAATTTTCATATTTTGTTTGATTATTGTATTGAAAATTTTGCGCGTGGTTGCACCTATAAGATCCGATGCAGCCAACAATTATCGCAATGGAATCAATCAATTATTAGGTGCGTTTTTGGCATTTCGATCAAGTGTAGGCAGCATTGTAAACAACAACAACTGGGGTAGAATTGTTGCTGTTTGCAATCTTACCTACTGTCACCAGCTCTTGATCGAGACGCAAAAACTTCAACTACTGTTACATTGTTTCCACTCAATGAATTTAATTGCACGATGAAGGATTTTTTATTGTTAGTTGATTTATACAAGCCCAATAAGTTCAGTGTTGATGGCCTTTGTAAGTAAAATATCTCATGACTTGTAAGTATAATATTTCATGACGATCGTATATTTTGATTATTTAATTATTTTTTAATTATGAACAATACATTATAAGACTGAATTTTAAGCAAACTATTAATAACATGTTATATTTATTTACAGGTATGTGAAAGCAGTTTACTTCTAAAAACATTGAAACGTGTTTTCAACGCAGTACTATCGAAGTGTATGTTTGATACAAAAGTATTCAAAATGCATTGGGAACTAGGTATTTTCATAATTTTCATCACAATAATAATTTTCAACGTTCATCCGTGCTAAAATGCAAGCGAAAATGATTAATAGTATATAATCTAGAGTTCTGAGAAATTAAATTAAGCATATTAATTGAACTTTGCTTACATTCATAGCCGTTATCCATTTAGTGCTGATTAAATGCATCGCGCATGGCCCGTTAACCTTTAGATTGGCTACGGTTACTTCAACTTACTTACAGTTGTTGTTCGATTCTGGAACCTTAGAAAACCGTTTAGCAGATAAGCCGCAATAAGAAAATAGTTTTAGAAGGCTCTTGGAAGAATGTAAAGCACGATGTCTTCTTTAGGCTCGAAGCATTGAACAGTAAAACTGTTTAAATACTGAAGGTACATATGCAAAAACGGAAAACTTGTTAGTTTCAAAAAGCATGAGACTGTTCTGAGTATTGCTTGCGCACACTCTTGTCATTTTAATTATCACTTGACTTATTATATTTTCACCATTCTATCGCTCTGGTAAGGATGTTATTAAATTAGTTACCGATAAGACTTTTCAAGCAACTTACAACATTAAACAAGAAGAAAAAGATAATTTTAAAAAAGAAAATTTCGTATTGGTTTTGAAGGCTGTGCAAAACTTTCCTTAGGTCAAGTAAGTGGTTCTAGACGACACACAAACCATAAAAAAATGTATGATTACTTCGAACCGTATTTCAGTTTTCACGTTTATTATGAATACTTTATTGCGAAAAAGCTAATGTGATTTTCAAACAGCTTCAAAGTTGGTTTTCAAAAAAAAAAATTTATGAAACCGGCCGCTCAATCCCATTATGAGCACGTGTATGTAAGAAACCTGTAGATTCACAGATATGAGCGGAGGTAACTCAATTGCCTTAATGAGAAACTAAAACCAGAATATAATTCCTATTTCTAACTTACAGAAGCTAAATCACGTCGAGTGAACTTTATAACGCACAGAATTTAAATGAATTCCATTGCTCACTATTCAGTTACTACGGTATGATATTCTTAGCTGAAGTATTCTTGGCTTAGCACATAGTTGCTACTGGGTAGCTGTCAGAAGCATGTTGCGTTGTAATGAAGTAAAAAAAAATCGTTATCCACAAAAAACAGGTACTAGTCAACGCACAGGTATATAGATGATAAGGAAGTAGGATTCGTGTACGAGCATAGTTACGACAGAGTCTGATCAGATACCGCCAATGTTGGATAGAAAGATTTAAAACAAATTAATTCATGAAATTATGTGCAAAGCATGCAGCAGGCAAGAACAAAATCAATTCGCAGGAAAGGGAAAAGTTATCTAATTGAATCGAAAATCTGCACAAAAAAATTCTATCACATTAATTCTTACTTTAGAAATACCATACGGTCTAGAAATACCATGCTTTAGAAATACCATGCTGTCACATGGAGCAGTTCAATCCTCATGGAGCCTATGCAAGTCCAAAATGTCCTTTGCTTGAAACCATATAGCCACGGAAACGTCATCTCCAACATCCACATCTAGAACACCATCCATAATACTTTCCGCACTTCGATTTTACTATAACAACAGCCAAGTACTTGAGCGGCCTGGGTGAACCCAATTAATCCTCAGTTCACACACAACACAGTAATCAAAGAACAATCAAGACTGCATGACCTGCTTACCTACTATTTGGTAACTTTGTTAATTTTTTGTTCGTTGAGGTCCGGGGCATGGGTCTGAGATAAGGCGTCAATTGACTGTCAAATTTAGTTAATTCGAGAGGTCAATTAAGATCCTGGATACCGCAAGAAGGAAATATACGAACGCTCGTTGGGAATGATTCTCTGTATCATTTCAATTGGGGACCGAGAAGAAAATGGAGTTGATATTGTTGAACTAGGTCTAGAAGGCGAAAAACTGAAGCAATATCTTCATAGTTGAAAGAAGTCTTTGAAAAAGAAAGAGAGATTTTCGTTTAAACTTAAGATTCGTTTTGAAGAAAATCATAGTGATCTAAGGTTCCTGAACCAGCGTCACGTCAAACTTAACTTCGTGGAGTGTCAGCAGTAGTTTGACTGAGACCAACTAACTGCAGTGCAGATTGATCAGCTGTATTTTTAATGCCGGCCGCGACGTCCTCTTTGATCTTCACCTAGTCTTTCTGCGGATGGGCCGTTGTTCCCTGCAGGTCATTAGTGCCCAGATCCCTCTCGATCTCGCTGGTTTTCAAGGTACTCGAATTTTCATCTTTCGGGTGGTGCTACACCAGGTGCAGGTAGACGCAGCCTATACCCTAAGCCATTTTCCCAAATTACCCAAATTCCTAAGCCAAACCGCGGATAGGTCTTCAGACTCTTTGTTTGTTTGGAGAATGTACATCTGCTCCCTGTCTTTTGCTGCCTAATCTTCCAAACCTGTGTGGGAATGTCCAGATTTTGCCTTTGTAGCAACTTCAGGGCTACATCTGGTTCCACCATTCGCGGTATTGTGACCTTCGATCTACGGAGCGTTGAGATACTGCCTCTGTCAGCAATCTCCATTTGAGCTCCTTCACATAGTCCCAGTAACCCCGGCACTACAGCCGCACACCAGCGCAAGGTGAGCTCATCGTAACACTTGATTATTTTAACACCGCTGAACCAGTCTTACCCGTCAAACGAGGGCATAGCCAGTTCAGGGTGCTTCTCCATCCGGTCAATCATCACGTTGAGCAAATATGACTCTATGGTCTTCCATTTTTTAAGTAGCAATTGAACCAAAGGATTACTGTGGTCAATCAGAGCTACGATGAGATGCTGTTTTACCACATTACTTGCCTTCATAACCTTGTTCGGCTTTGTCCGGTGGTTTTTCGCCCTCAACGGATCTCTACTTTTTTTCTGTTTGCTGCTTGGACAAACTCTGCTCCACTTTGTTGTGGAAGATAGAGTCTTTAAGCGCTAACTTTTCGTTTCCAGCCAAAAGCTCACAGCCTTTTGCCACAGTTGTCTGAGCTGTGCTTAGCCGATCTTTCCCCTCCGCGAAGAGAGATAGTTTGTGGCCGAACCTGTCGACAATGCGCAACGCCACCTTGTATTTCGCCTGCGCATTTCTGCCCTCTTTGCTTGGCTTGGGCCTGTTTCTGGGACCAGCGCCTTTGCCTTGCTCAGGCGATTTGAGGAGCTCCTCCTCCACTTTGGTCGAAACCATGCTCTCCAATTCCGCGTGTGCGAGTACTCTGACACCCAAGCACATCAGCTTCACGCGGCTTGAATTGCGGTCACCGGAGTTGCTAGCTTCCTCATTAGTTCTTGCTTCAGGTGGGGATCTTTTTGACTTGGAGCTCTTCCTGAGAGGGTCTGCCACCGCTTCAATTGCTTCTGCGTTTTGTCTAGTACCACTTATAATTATACCTGTTAAGGTAGCCAATTGGTCAACTTCCATAGTGTTGCAGTCGCTGGATATCGACAACCCTGGGCTTGTTTGCTCATGACTGACGGCCGCCGGTACTGGGTATCCGACTTCCTGCACCACAATTTTGTCTCCTAACTTATCGTCCATAATTGGTTTTGAATTCAGACTATCCTTCCTTCAGGCCTCTCTAAGGAAAACAGTAGCTCACCAAGTCAGATGACTTGGTGAACTACTGTTCCTACATAGTTTAATTGTTAGGGCTCAGTACATTATTAATTTTTAATTATTACTTTTATAAGTTTAATTTTTAGAACCATTTATGCGCGAATAAAAAGAAGCAAGTACAAAACCAATGAAAAAATTAACTTGATTTTAAACAAAATTTTTTATCACCAATTCTACAAAACTTTTAAAATCAGTTGTTTTTCAGGGTACTCTTGATTTGCATAAAACTCTCATAATCCTTGATATTTAAGCGATTTAAAGTATAGTACCAAAAAGGTGGCTTAATTATTGCAAAAATTATCTTAAAAAGACGAAAGCACATACTTTTCAAAGAAAATTCTTGAATACTGATTTCTTTCACCTCCAGAAGAATTTTAAATTCAAAAATATTCGGTAGCAATAGCATTTATAGAAGCTGAGAGCTCAAAACGACACGTAAAAGGAATAAGTACCAAAAAAATTTTTACTTCTTTTCCCAGACTCAATTGTACTTTGAGTTTCAATCTAACAGATCTCTTATTACTTGTTGTTACTTATTATGCATTTTTGAGGTACAAAGTTATAATAGTAAGTTCTAATGCATGTTTCCGATCGATTCATTTTCATAATTTTTTTATTGTTCCTAATTTTTATGGATATCAGTCGTTGATTAGATAGTTATGGTAGATTTCGAACAGCTACACTACTACAGATTTCAACAGTGTTTGAAGCATATTTTGAGGAATATATTTTTTATAAAGGTATATTTTTTTTAAAAAGGCAATTATGTAAGCGTCTTATTCAAAGTTCAAAATTATATTATGCCAATTATGCTCCAAATTTGATTGAAAGCAAGTAGTAACAATACCCAAAAATATTTTTGATAAAACACGATCTCTGTCTCTGATTTCAATAATAATCTCTCTAGAACCATGGATTACCCTTTCAAAAACAATTCAACTTCAGCCGTTAGTGAATGATATAAAATATCTCAAATAAAACCAATGTTAAATGTAATTTTTTTGACAGTTTCTCTTTTTCAGCTTAAAATTAATCTTACATTGCAAAACAAAGACGATAGTTAATTTTAAAATCATTTAATACATGTATTTGTGAAGTAAAAAATGTCTTAGACTAATGCATGTATCTTATCTAAATTAAGTCTAACATAAGCTTACGTCATAATCCTAACTACTCTTAAAGCTATTCTCCATATAATTCTTTTGGTGTTGGTATATCGGTCACAAAGAATTCAGCGGGTATAACATGAAACAATGCTGCCATATAACTTTGGAAAATTTCTGCAATAGTTTTTCGTAAAACTGGCCTCAATGCTTCACTTAATGCTTCCCAGTTCTCATTGAAAAATACATTTGTGCTTTCCTCTACAAAGATAACAAAAATAATAAAAATTCTTGATTATATTAATGACTTCTTAAAATAGAATAATGTGTAAATTACCTAGTTCTTTATTGCCATTGAACAAGTTACTGAAATATGTTGTTAATCTCGTAATAGTGTAGTCACCTTTAACATTTGTCACGTTGTAGAAAGTTAAACCGCCTTTTTCATAAAGATGTGTTGTTGTGTGTAATTGCATTGTTGGATTATCTACAAGAGAGATGGGTAAAATATTTTTTGAATTGTGGCCGAGAATTTTGATAATAGAAGCTTGTTGGTTTGGTTTTTAGAGTTTGGCGTGCGTGATTTTTGTCTGCAGACTATTTTGTGAAGATAATTTTAAGATGTTGATTATACAAAGCACATAAATATTAATTAAAACAATATTAAGGTCGGTCCAGTCGCAGGGCTTTGCACAACGTTTTATTTGCGCAGTCAAAACGTTGCGGAAAACTATGCCCTACCAAATCAATTATCGCTGCAACAGCACTGTACTCAAAATCGCACAAAACGTCGCCAGTGGATATGAACACTGGCGACGTTATGTCTGCAACGTTTTGCACTAAGCAGATAAAGCAGCTTAGCGTCTGTACCTACTCCAAATTTGAGCTGAGATTTCTTCCTCCTTGCGTTGAAAACTATAGTAACTAATTTTTGAAATTGGCAAATTCCTTACTTATTGTTGGAAAATGAATGATATTTGAAATCAAACAGTCTTTTAAGTAAATATTAATATGGCAAATATCTAAACCAATAAAGGAAAACATTGTCGCCAGATTTTTTTAGAGGAGAGATTTTTGTTCTATTCATTATTCATTTTTTCCGAATAAGATGAATAAAATTATTTCTGAAGATAGCGAACTGAAGTTCAAATATATACAAGAGAAATCAGGAATTAAGTACCTTTCAAAATTTCACTTAATTATGCAATGAAGCATTTATCAGCAACGATTCCCATTGCTGAAAATAAGTGTATCTGTAGTTTACTACTGATTTCTACCTTTTTTCAATCGATTTACTAGCTGATAGTTTCGAAAAAATGAAACTGATTATCGTCCCACTCACCCCACTATTTAAATCAGGATAACACACATTAGTGATCACTGGTGACCATTAATGGGTCGCACAGTATATGCATACTTTTTTGGGGGAAATATTTAAGATGTTCTTACCGATTTGTAACGATGTTTTTCCTTGGCCGTTTAGATTTATCAATAGCATTCTTCCTTTCATAATATAGTCACCTTTGATTACCATTTTCGGTAGACTGATTCTCGTGTCCCAACTGTAGTCTTTAGAGCTCACTCTAAAAGCAAAATTTTTTATATTATGAAATATGAATATAAACCAATTACCCATCAATGTTTTAAAGTGTAATACTACAAATAATACTACAAATAAACGTACCTGCTCTCAATAATTTTGATTTTTCCAAACCCAGTAACTATGACATTGGTAAGATCCACTTTAATATTTATTGCCTCGTTGCCGCTTTGTGTAACTCGTATTTTACTAATTTTCAGTGGATCAAGTGGTGGTACACTATCAATTCCGGGCAGACCTAAAATTGGATTACAAATATTTTTTAATGTTTGCATTGAAAACAGCTCATTATCCTTTCATGAAGTATATATTTGTCTTACCTCCTTTTGTACCGATTTCGGTGAATAGAGTCTGAACGCTGCGTGTTGAGCATTTGACAAAGTCAGGATCTTTAATTTGGCATGGCGGTAAATATGGCGCTGAAATAAAAAAGATATAAATGTTAACATGCAACCGTACTGTATAAATAAATGGGCATTATTATTGATAGGAAACGCGTAACATTTCACGATGCGAAAACATATTTTTTTTTGCAAAGCAAAGTGTATCCCATCTGTCTCACGTTGCAGTCAACCTATCATGCGAATTTCATCCGATGACTGCTCTGGAAGCTATAATAAATTCGAGTTTAACACTCGCAAAAGTTTTCAAATTTTCAAAATCTTAATATTTGTTGTTTAGTGCCACTACGAGATCATTACCATTTGAAAATCAATTACTAAAGATATGGCAAAAATTATAGAAACCAATCATAGCTAACAACTCTATCATGGCTTCTTAACCAGATTCTTACTGAATATTGTCTACAATAAGTTCCATTGTCCAAATGAATTTCGTTTCGATTTCATGACTGCATTAAAAGCTATAGGGCAAAAAGGTTTATTTTCCTGAGCGAATTTTCTTAATTCAAGACACCAAAATAACCACGCTGGCCTGGCAGCTCCAGCCCAATTTTTCAACCAAATTTCTACTAAACCTGATGTAGAATAAAGTTCATGTGAATTTCGTCACAATCTGGTGACTAAATCAGAATGCATAGGGCAAAAATCAGTTTTTACTAATTTTCAAAGAAAATTAATATTAGATTCGTTTCGCCGAAAATTCATAATTCTTCATTAAGGGAGCTAATCTTTGGAGTGTTCGATCTGATTGGGCTGAAATTTTCAGGGGACATAGATGTGTATAAGGACTAGTGTCCTTTGGCGGTGGTTGGCATTTTAGTGAACTTTCAGGTATCGCTATATTTCTATGCAGAGTGCATTTTTGTTAAAAGTAAGTATTGAAACTAAATACTTTTTATGTTTTATGCTTGCATATGATAACAAATTGGAAATTATGAACCCTATGTGGGCGCTGAGTGCCTAAAAGTAGGCAGGGATTGTTTTTTTTTAAATTTGGGTTTGTCATGACTTCTGACAAATTCACAGGATGGGTTTAGCTTAACGTAAAGCAGATTTGGTATATTTTTGGCTATGGTGCTAGCAGAGAATTGCCAGCCCCAGATATTTTCGCAAATATTGTACCAACAGATGCTTCTATTATATATATGTACATATGCAACGCATTTACAATAATGTTTATGGCAGCTTCAAACTACGTTTAATCACTGGAGCTTCCCTCGGGTGAAAACGAAATTCAAAGGATAGATTGACTTTACCATGAGCTTGTTATGGTAGACATTATGGCTGCTACGTTGGGAAAGTGTTGCCAGCATTGAGCATTTTCATCATTTATGCTACATTCGAGAAGAAATGGTTGGTATTTCAATTTGAATTCAATTTATTTCAATAAGTTCATCTTTGTAGCATCATGATATGATACTACAGAGAAGTAAATTACATTCTTGCACATTTTTCGGTCACTCAAAACCAATTTCTTCGAAAATCAATTTTTTAGTGGCAGTGATGCACTATAGTTTGTTTCTACTTTTTCAGCACACTATAAATAAATACAATTTTCAAATATTTTAGCTTAAAAACCATATTTTTCTATTCTTCAGAAACTAAATGTATTTTAGTTTCTTGACAGATATCGATATTCAAGGATTATTGGCCCTTTTCTTCTATCTTTCAGTCTTGCGAGTGATATCATTTTACTACTTTTAATTTAACGATTTTTATTTTAGTGTACCTGTCCAAAAAATATCTGCTTACCAGTTCGCCGAGCGACGTATCACCACATTGTATGTGAGGTTTGACCCACTAAAAAAGACCACCTACAAGCCCACGAAGTTCCGAGTTGAGCTGACTCTCCAATTGGTAACCACTGACTTCAAAAACTACCACAGCTCATGGGTCGGTAAGGCAACCTTCCTCTCGTTTTATACCCAGTACTTTCTCAATGTATTTTGAAACTGCGCACCAGCTCCCCTCGTTTCGCAGCATTGCATCCATGATCGTCGCAGTCGTCGCCAGGCCGAGCGTGGACTCAATAGTGGGCCTCAAACAAGCGACTGCACACACAGAATATGTACTGAGCATCATCGAGCTCAATCAGACAGTATCGGTTATACAATGTCACCACTTCACCCATTTTGTTCAGGTACTTCCTGAAGTAGCCGTGCCTTGTCAAGCATTGACAAAGGTAAAACTTTACTTTTTCATGGCTACGCTTAAGCCAAGGCTCAATGAGACCAATTAGCTTCTAGCGTCCTTTATCAGTTTCACTCCAAAGTTGCTGTCAAAGTTAGAGGATTAACGTACGTGTGCGCGTCAGAGCTTCAGTTCTGTCCAGTTCTGAGTGAAAAAGGTACCCTTCCTTGCGTTCTCGCGCTAGAAGAGCGGCTAGAACACCACTACGCTGGACACGGGCAATGTGCTTCGGAAACTTGTTTGTGTAGAGCGCATGTCTCTAAATTTCGGTTCCATATAGCAAGATGGAATCGGTCATTTCATCAGCAACCTCTGTCTCGTCTCACTGGGTCCACCAACGTTAGTCACTAGCCTACTCAGCGAAGTGGCAACTTTTAGAGCGCTGTCAAATGCCTTGCGCTAACGTATTGATCACAATACGTTGTTTCCACTATCACTCCAAGATGCATGACGGATGTGCTTGTCTGGATTTTGACAGAGCCAGCTCTCATGGGTATGACAGTTGATATCATTCGCTTCGTCAGCATGACAATCTCTGTCTTTGAGATTACCAACTGCGGGTAAACGAAAGTTAAGCATAAGTTGACTGAAATCAGCAAATCTGGAAATGATTACCGCTGCAACGTCATCAGCATAACCTACCAGAAACACATCCGCAGTCATTTCTGTACCGCACCTGAAGTGACCGGCCTCCTTATGACTCCGTACTTTCGCATCATGGCAGCAAGTTGGCAGTGGTACGAAATCTCCGCTCCAAGGATGTCCGCCCACTTCGCCGACTTGAACGCGTTTTTTAGAATTGCGATATAGAAGATGTGTTTGATTCATCATTATACATCAAGACGTGTGACTTGCAGCTCCTTAAAATAGCTGTCTTTTGGAAGTACTTGTGTTTTTAAGTCAAGCTTGGCTTAGTAAAAACAATAATTTATATTACTTGTTCTTCGTTGAGTAAGATCCTCATAGACCTTCAACCCATCGTAGAAACTGTTATTTGCCCACAAAACTTAAGTTGTATAATACTTCGAATTTCATTTAATATATATTTTACATATTTTCGTTCACAGCTTAATTCAATTGCTTAAGATTCACGGAATACCACTTCGATAGTCTTACTACTGCTCTGAAACCGTTGCTGTTACAAATTTCATATAGCATATATCCATACCTCCATTAATAAAACGATGCGAAAGCGCAGGTCAGTTTAAAGCTAGTTGCAAAATCAACAAAACTACAAGTGTTCAGCTTATTCACATCAAAAACAATTATTCATACACGAAAACGTCTATAAAAATCTTGGAGATAATGTCATCAACCTTAAATTTTTTACTAAAGTCCAACAACTTACTGAATTTATGAATGATTTTTATTTTTAGCAAACCTAGCCATCTAAATATTGCGGCTTCGATAGTGTGGCAAACACAAATGTTGACCAATGTTTTGGTTGCCGAACCGGCGAATAGTAGCGAAACAAAATTAATGTTTGCCAAGCAAAACATGCTACAAAACCATTAGATTGCATTAGATTACATTAAATGTGAATAATTTGATGACAATCTCGAAATTTCTTTGCAAGGTTGTTTTTTTTTTTTGCAAATTTTTCGTTGTCACAACATAATAATGACAGGGAACAAGTGCATACGTAGTTTAATTTATGGACCATACTAATTGCGGTGGCGTTAACGAAGTGCAGTACAAAAACTGTAATTGCCAGTAAAGCCAATGAGCCCGAAAAGTATTATTTTGAAAATTAATTTGATTAGATCTAGTTTGATTGACAAATTGACGTTATATTGCAGTTGTTTTTAATATCTATCATGACTTATCAGAAACAGCTTGACATGTGGTAGTTTTACATTCATAACATTGGAAAAGTGTAATATAGTTATGTAGGTGAATGTAGCTAAATATATACACCAATTCCAAACAAATATATCTGGTATATTCATCAATATATCTCGAAAAAAAAACTAGTTTGCATTTCCTAAATATTCAATCAATTGATTGAATGAAGCACACTAGGTCTCGATTTTTGATTTATTCATTAATTCAGTAATCAGATTCCTTAACACCTTCAGTTTACGCTTGCATAAATTAATTTACCGTGCAAAATGAAGAGGTGACAGACATTTGCGAAAGAATAAGAAATTTCAAAATATTTTCATTTCTTAATTTTTTATCTCAATCGGCTGTGCTTGTCCACATACCAATATGCAAATTTTTGCAGATTTCTATTTACGTATATACTTATATTGATCGTAAATACTCATTCAAACATTTATCGATTATTGAAATCAATAAATCCTTGGAAATTATGTATGTAGATATGTTTTGCACGTTGCAACAATGTCATTGATCGATTGGGTTTAGTATAAAAATGAGCTTAATTGGTTGCACTTTTTGATTCTCTGATCTTCTTATGTAAGTACTTATGGCATAAACAAACAAGTTCGTAATAAAATAAAAAGGGAGAATATTAAAACACCGGTAACTGACTTTTTTTCGAATGGCCAAGGTGACTTATTACGTCAATATGTCTTACATCATCCGATAATTTACGTTAATTTTTTTAGCTGTCGGTAAAATGTTATCATTATATATATGCATAATTTCATAGTCGAGCTATTTTTAGGAGCTTCGATAAAAAAGTTATAAACAAGTTGGATGTGAGGCAGAAGTAGTTGAATGAAAAGAAGGTTGTATGTATCGAAAACTTATGACAATGAAAAATTAATTAATTTCGCAAAATAATATGCTGGTATTATCACTCTAAGCTTCTTCCTTTTCGATGTTTAATCCTTGAATCTTAATTTTTAGTAAAAAATCTTAATTTGTTTAAAAAGAAAAACTGCCGATTAGAATATTTTAGGCCGGAATCAGTTTAGTTTGAAATGGTTTTATTCAACGTATATATAATGCCCAACAAGATAATAGTATAATCTCCGGACTTGATATTTTGTGAGAACAATATCCATAAAATTAGTGATAAAGAAGAGAACGGTAGACCATCTTACGCTGATGCTCTAATGTTTCAATATAAAAAATAATGTCTATGTGTTAAGCTTTGCCTATTTCTACTTAAGCAATGGGGTCTGCCCCTGCCCAAATATGGGAGTCATAATCATGTTTGGATCTAATGAGAGTTTTATAGACACGCGCTATGCCTAAATTTTTTCCATGCTGAACAAAACTCAAGCTTATCAAAGCAGAGAATAATTGATACGGGAAACTCGATCATTTTGCGGAATAATCCTCCGAAGCCGAATCAAATTGGAATTGTTTTTGGATATAAGTCGGAGCGTAAATACAAGTCAATGATTTTCAACTGCAAGTGGTCACATCAGTCAAGTATGCACTGTCTGCTGGTGTCTGATGAGAGTCAGTGCATACTTTTGAAACCACTTTGTCAAACAAAATTTTCTATGTAAATAAAAAAATTTTCAATTTTAATCATCCCGCAAAAACAATTCCAAAACTCAAGTGTTTGCTAGCATTTCTCCCAAGCTCGAAAATGTAACCAGTGCTGCAAAGATTTTTTTTATGGCTCAGCGAAGGTTATTTAGAAATACCTACACCATCAACAAAAATAGTGTGGCTGGCACGGTTTGCAGCTTTGGGTTTAGCACACATCAAACGGTTTGCTAAGTTACAAGCGATTATGCTTAATAGGTCCGTGTTTAACGAAGTAAACATGCGCTGTCTATTGACATATCTAAATGGGTTTCCCGATAGAGTCGACTAATGCACCAAATAAGTATGCGAACTTTATTCTATTTATAAATAGAAGACTGACAGTATAATAGAAAACAGTAGCTAACCGCACCTGGGTGATACGAGTTCATCTAGAAAAATTTAAAGGAAACGATCTGCAAGGAAATTTTCAATCCATTTGACGGAAACGGAGTAAATATCAATTAATTTGCCTAATATAGCTGCCTGCGAGACTCTGTCAAAACTCTTCAAGCCATATAAATGTACGATCATTGCTTCGCCAAATTTATAGTTACAATGGTTCAACCATTCGGTGAGAAAGGTAAGCCCACAGTGGAGAACCTAGAACGATTCATGATCATTATTACCATCGGCGCTACAACCGCGATCAGTTTTTGACCTCCTTCGAGAAATATTTATACCGGTCTCGATTGCGAACCGATGTAGACCTTAAGCCTCGAGCGTCCTGGTCAACGCCAACCTTCTACCGTTAACAAGGTCTCCCATGCTGTTGTCTGCCTTAAAATCTGTCGCAAAGGGCTTTCTATGGCCCACCGATGGTTGTGGAGCTTTATCTTTATAATTATATGTGCTTCTAGGTAGATATTGTACAGCTCATAGTTGTAGCGAATCATGATTAATGATGTGCCGCGGGAACATTCTTGAGTCGGAAACTTCCCGTTCGGGGAATATTCCCGAAATTTTCCAATGTACCGGGAATATTCCCGAAACATTGGGAACTTAAACAAATTACATAAATGTTTGTTTAATTCACTTTTTGCTTTTAAAGCTTTTTGTGACGTTCACTAAAAATTAGATTGAGCAAGTTTTATTTTTTTCAGCTTTGTAAGTTTTAGGTTGTTGTGTTTTATTTTATTGCAATTAATATTTAAATCCTTATTTCTACAATAACCTACAAATAAAGAAAAATATTTTTACTTTTCAATTCAAGTCGATTACTTTTGCTTCATTTATATGTATTTGAAAATACTTTTTCCGCAATACCAATTTTTCCTATGTTTTTCGAAATTTATCGAGGACGCGATCGGTGCGCGGTGCAATGGGCATTTCAGCAAACACAGCGCTTTTCGGACGCGTGCCACTTCATCGCCTCCTCTCGCCCGCTTATTTCCTTACCACTCCAGTTACCTTTCAGTCAAACTTGAAAAGTAGAGTGAATTATTGTATACTTTACTTATTTATTAATTTTATTAATAATTTTATGATCGAAATATTTTATGTTGATATTAAAGTTTTTTCCTTGTGTGTATTTTTTCCATTATAATGAATAAATATGAAAAATAAGTTATTGATTATGACTTCTGTAGCTTCATGTTAACCCCAAACCACATAAAAACTAACCGTTTTGATTTTGAATTTCCGGAAATGTTCCTTAAATTCCCGGAAATGCTCCTTAAATTCCCGGGAATATTCCTAATCAGGGGAACTTACCGGGAATTTATTAGATTTTGAATTTATTTCGGGTATTACGTAACAATATACTTAAAGATAATAAAAACTAATAATCAGACGTAATCTTGGCACTGTTCTTTAAACTCAGTTTTAAATTCCCGTTAAATTCCCCAAGTGGGAATGTTTCCGGGGAATGTAACAGGAATATTTCCATTTCGGGAATATTCCCGGGAACGGCACATCATTAATCATGATAGTTCAATAATTTTCAATTTGCGAGTATTTCAAATACTTCATATCGAACCGAAACGGGAATAATTAATTAGTAATCGTAGGAATCACGAACCGAAGAATAGACGGAAAATGTGCAAGCTTTCGCTTGAAGGGGAACTTCCCTGTCATATATGACGAGTAAAATTATTTGCACAGACGTTTGCGAAATGCTATCAGGGCCTGCAGATTTAGAGACATCAAGCCTCAGAAGAGAGCGATATAAGGAAATGAAAACAGCAATGAGAATTTGCCTGAATCTGAGCGTTAATAGTAGTGAAGTCTGTCATAGTCTGCTCCCCCGCAAACAGAAAGATAGATACAGAAATAGTAAGCCATGTGTAAGCGAATTTGACAAGTAACAACCAAAAGCTAATAGAACTAAGGTAGCGGAGAAACCAAAGGAAAGATCTGAGCTACTAAATTTCGTTTATGTATACGCTTGTTTCATTTCCCTAAATCTACTACATATACGAAATTTAGTGAAGCAATTTCAATACAAAGATAAAACCTATAAATAGAACAAATCGAGAGAATTACTACATAAGGTATTCCCTATGGTTTCTCCGCTATCTCAGTTTTACAAGCTTTTGGTTGTAACTTGTCAAATTCGTAGTTCTATCTCTATTTTTCTGTTCGCGGAGTAGAATACTGTCAAATTTGCCCATAGTGCCCATAGTTTTCCTTCACTGTTACTAACGCTCAGATTCAGGCAAATTGCTTCAATTCTAACTGCTGTTTTCATTTCTTTATATCTCTCCCTTCTGAGGCTCTGAGCATCTAGCTTAGTGAGCATTTTCACTATCTCTCTCTTTCCGGATCAAGAACTTGGATTGAAAGCGCACATTGGACGGCGAGGAAAGTGATAAACGAAAGTTGGTTACGAAAATATTAGTAAATAGGCTATTTTTACCTAGGCACTGATTCGCCACGGAATAGTCGGAGGTATTAAAAGCATTTTATACTTTTAGTAGATCTAGTAGGTTTGCATTGTGATTCTTGTTGGGCAACTAACTAACTAACTAGCTTCTACAAATTAAAGACTCGTTAAAAATCTCAGAGTGTCTTCCAACGTTTTGGCTATGTAGTTGAAAGGTGTCTAGGCCACTGATCGTTGTGCACATTGAAATTGCCAGTAAAAATAATTTCAGATAAAGCGATTTTTTTAGCGTTTTATTAATATCAGAAGACTTTCCATTGAATTAACGAGCAGCATCAGCATTAAGCATGCCATGGCTGCGGTGTAAAAAGCAATAAAAATGATATGTTTTGATGCGAGTTTGACTCGAATCCAGAGATAATTAGACTTTGGGTTAGCAGAAAATAATTCAAGAAGGGTGAAAAAGGCACACCATTATGTTCGTAAATTGCAGTCCCTCTGTGCGGAACAAACAAGGCACCAGATGACAGCCATGTGCTTGATACTAATCAACTTCAGTGTTAGGCACGACTTTAGTTTCACTTAGTAATAAAAATTTCCAGTTCATGCTGGGTTATGTGACAATAGACCAGAAAAAAAATCCTCCCTCAACTCACAAATTTTGCAGAATAAAAGTTTCAAAAACATTATTGGCATACGAAAAAAAACTATTTGTGCACTATGTTTAAATCAAGGGTTTCAAAATTATTGTTTCAGTTATCTTATAAGTAGAAATATATATGGTTCACGTAAAAAAATTAACGCATCTTCCACTGTCAAGCAAAAATATATGCAGAATATGACAAAATTCTCCCGTTGCCAAAATCTAATGTTGAGAAATACTAAGCTGAGACAATAAACCATAATTCATCTCATAGCACAAAATTTGATATACTCAAACCCTTTCAATGTTAGACAAGGCCCCCTTTTCGCAATTCTGAAAACACTTAATATTTTGACTTTTGGTTGGAGTTTATTCTCTTCGTATAGATATAAAAAAAATTTGTCTTAAGTTGGTTGGTTGGAAGTGGTTCCCAAAAAACAAGCCTAATCTACCAAAATGTTGTTCGAAGTCAAATGCAAACTTTCAATGATACTGGTTTAACAAGTTCTTTTTCTTCAAACCCTAAAACATATTCCTGGCTTTTATCTCCAACCATTTTTATCACGACTCAGTTCAAAATGTGAAATTTTAAGTCACATTTTATTGTATCTGAAAGTCACATCTTAAGTCTAATATTATTCTTGCGAAATAGGGCTACTTTCTTCTCATTCGCATTATGCACAGAGTTTATAGCCATTTGCACTAACGATAATATATTAAGATAATGAATGGTTACATATAGTCAAGCACTTTCATATTAATATTCCAACAATGCCTTACTACCAAAATAAAAGTATTTTCTTTAAAAAAATCAGGGATTGACAAAAATATTTCTAGTCCACAATGCTTGATGGACCAAACATCAGGTGTCGATGGAGTTGCTTGATTTGATTTAGTAATTTTTATCTCCAGATTGCAACAGCCAAGGAGCTGAATACATTTGGATATGGTCACTTCAATAGGCCAATAGACGAAATATTGCTTTTACATTTCACGAAAATGCACGAGAATTCATTTCCCAAAACCAAATTCGTGAGTTGATTTCATTAAACTTGTGCTCAGTATTACTTTAATTTAAGTAATGCGAAGGAAACTGTTGCAAAGTAGCAGCTGTTTTTTCTCAAAGCTTTTTACAGTAGAACTTCGATACGTTAGCATATCATAAATTTGTTTGCTTTTCTTAATTTTTGGCCCATCTAAACCTATCAAAAAGATAGACCACCTTGATCAAATTTATACACTTGCTGAAAGAATCTACCGTGCTTAATCTCAGCTTCCAATTTCTCTTTCGACCTTTCAATTTAGGATTCATTTAAGATTATCTTTCATTTTATCCAAATCAATTAATGGGAGCCTATTTCTAACTAAAATGTCTAGGAATTAACCAAAGATGTAGCTTTCATCTAATTTTAAATGCAAACACCAAGTATTTATCATCAGAAGTCAGACAGACCTTTCGTTATTAAAAATTTAAAGAAAAAAATGCTCTACAGCAAAACATTTTATCACCAGTTTTATTTACAGTACAACAACATAACATATTGAATCTCAGAGCACATTATTTCATAGTTTTCATTATATGTAAATAATTTAGATATTCTTATGGCTAAATTTTTCAAAAGCAAAATCTAAATTCCACCTTTATTTGTTTAATTAATTTCTAACATTTCGTATGAGCCTGCCTGAAGTCAAACTTACTATAATATAGGTTTCCCAGACTTCACGATATGCAACTTGTAGAATAATTTATCATACAAGACCTTTACAGTTTTTATGAGTAATTTACTTCTGTCGAACTCACTTTTTATTGGCAACTTATGAAAATAACATACCCAAAAGATTGTTTTTTTATGAGAACCACTTCTGTTAGAAAATTGCAGCTTATGTGCCCACATGACTTTCATTTTGGGTGAGAGACTTGCAGATTGAAATATTACTTGAAGCTAGTGATTTGCGAATCGTTGAAGAGACTTATGAAAGCTATGTTTGAGTTTATTCGAAAGTTGCCTGCAATAATTTGCGATTGAAACCTATAATTTTCAACAGTTAGTGATAGAAGTATCCCAAAACAGCATCAGCTTATCATGGACTGCTCAGTCCATTCTATTCTCACATTCTTTCAATATTCTCTTTCGGACCGAGCTCGTAGCAACAAACAGTTCTTAGTATGCTACCTTGGCCACTTTTTGAAAAAGTTAAATCCATATAATAAAGCTTAAAACATATAATATTTATGAGTAATATAGAAAAAAATCTTAAGCAAGGTTGGACGACAGGTACTTATTATTTCCTATTTCTTGTTTCATTTTATTGAAAATTCATTGATCACACTGAGGTTACTCGGAAAATTCACCAAAAATTGTCTCCTACAAATGAAGGGAACATCGGCCATTATTAGCTGCACGAAGAAAGTAGCACAGCGATAGAGATCATTTGTGCACTTTTAAATACATAAACCCTGAACTTTAAAATCTCGTCACGGCTATAAGCACTTCGTTAAACTGTCCCGAAAAATTCTAAAATTTATAGTCCTACTATTAAACAGCAATTTGAATTAAACTACTATCAAACAGCAAAATTGAAAAACATCTACACTAGTTTTTTCGCCAACATCTACCGATAAATTTCAAAACTACTTACGTTGCTCGGTAACATACGGTACTCCAGCATTTGTAGCGATAGCCAAAAAACCAAAGAACAGCACTATCGAAAGCATCTTGCAACTCTATATTATTTATACTTTAAAAAACTTAACAATCACTTTACTATCACTAAAAATGCATTCAGTATAACACTCAGAAAACTTGTTCCAGCTTCGCGGTCCACTCACTAAAATGTTCTGATCTCAACTAAACGATCCAATGCATCGGTCAATCAATTAATACCAATCACAGGCCCTGAGTCTTCTCACCAACTGCCTAATTAACATCAAGAAAATAAACAAAAATTATAAAGTTTGGTTTCACAGTTACGGCTCAAAACAAACGAAAACTAATGAAGTGTCGGCGTACGTGTGACTAAATCAACGTACGCTAACATCTACCTTTTTATCCACTCGCCAGAGTCGATAGGGGAGAAACCTGAACTGGAATAGTTAAGTTACGCTGTGTCTTACAACGAATTACGAATATTCAAAAAAATAAACCTGAGCTCCACCTTGACCCTGAGCGAGTCCTAAGCAGCCAGCGATTTAGCTTAAGACCATTCACCAGCACCTAACAACGCGATATTTTAATTTTTCACCAATCGCGATAGTTGCGTCGAAATAATATCTGTTTATTGACACTGATGAATGTATCTTCTCATGTGTCGACACGCCATTTGACTATACCATACAGTCACATTCGAAAATCTAATAAGTGATTTAAATAAGACTGATGCTAACTGGATGACATTCAAAAACCGCTTCCCAATATCATTAGTCGAAATGAACGAAAACTTCTAAGAAAACTAAGATATTCTTAAAAGCAATTAGACGACAATCACCTTAACAAGCTCTCAAGTCATTGATATTCAACTCAGATAGATACATCGGTATTGTTTACATTTGAAAGTAATTGACATTGTAAACAGATCGCTTGCTAGTGCAACGCTTGAATTGATTTTCTTTCCTCCTAGAATATTGTGCCTACGTGCCAGTGTTGTTTCGGCTATATTGCGTCAATTTTAAAATATTGCAGATTTGAATTATTCATTTCGATGGAGATTCTTCCATATGTCGGCTTTATTTTATTTAAAACGATAACTTTGCTGATGCAAAATATATTTGCTGAATGGAAATAAATTAGTCGTAGTTTTCTGCTTGTGTCAATTTAAAGGAATTGACACAATGAAATAGACTATGGAAATTAGAAAAAGAATCACGAGTGCATTATAACTAACAATTTAGGAGAAAAAATCAAATTATAAAATGTTATAGGCTATACTGGCTGGTAAGAATGTACATGGTTTCCCAGAAGCACAGATTAAATTTTAAAAAAGAGACGCGTTGATGTTAAATACAAAATATAAAAGCATGGACATAAATGGGGACTCCAATACATTTTTTTTGCAGCAACATTCCAGTAAATTTTCATGAGGGATTTGCGGCCTGAAGAAAAAGTGTGACGCTAAGGTTAGCTTCAGAACTTGTGTCTAGGGCGCAAACCACTGTACGAACACATACGAGTATTACTGCATAAGAGTCTCATACTTCTATTCATCTTAATTGTAGCAATATCTTTGAGCAATATGTGTTGATTTCTCGGACCCAATAATAAATAAATAATGTTGTAGTACAATCTTAACGTATCTCACTCTGTGATTTCTTTTTAAAACGCATCTTAAATTTAGCCACTTTACTATTTTTATCTGCTGGTAGTAAATATTTTTTTTGCTTTATTTGAATTGCTTTATAATAAGAGCATAGTCCGGCCTGGATAATGACAGACATTTTTTTAAACAAATGCTCGTGTTCGAATAACTATACTGGTTTTAATAAGAAAACCGATTTTTCCTTTCAAAGCTAGATATATTTATTTATATTGACAAATATCGATATTTCGAGGGTAATCTGCCCTCTTCTTCAGTGTCTATTGGTCTAATCTTAATCTAACATAGGTATGTTATTTATAGAGCTTACTTTTAAAGTATTAACTTATACTAATTACCAACTTATTGCCTATTAGTTACTTTAATTAAATACATTTAACTATCTTTATTAATTCAATTTTCCTCCTCACTATTAAATGAATGTTCAAATTAACCTGAACAATGGTGAGTTTCCTTGGTCTGTGTTTAGTCTTCTATTTATTGGAGTTTTTCATATGTTCAGGCTTTCGAACACATCCAGTTTTCGTACCTGCTGTGCCTCCTGATCCTCCTCCAAGATGTCCTTCGCTACTGTTGATTGTACTCTTTTTCTCTCTGTATTCTTTTTCCTCGCTGAAGCTGCTTCCCGTTTATGTTGCGTTAGTCCAACACCAACTAACCGTTTCGTTTGACCGATGTATATTTTATCGCATTCTGGGCAGGTAATTTTATAAACTCCACATTTTTCCTTTTTATCCTTTTCATCTTTCACGTGACATAGTATAGTACCTAATTTTTAGGTTTTAATAGTTGGAACTGCTTTAATATCAAAGCGTTCAAGAAGTCACCGAACTTTTTTGAATATTGACGAAAAAATAATTGGAACTCTTATGGTTGTTTTTTGTTTTTCATGCGTAAAGAGCGTCATTAAAAGATCACGCTGTATTCTATAATTTTTCTTTTTGACAAGATTTCCTATTATCCTCTCGTCAAATCCATTTTTTCTCGCCGTATCTTTAATATATTTAACTTCTGAGTTAAAACTTTCCTGATCCATGGGCACTGTTAATAGCCGGTGAATCCTCAAATTAAAGGGCGCCAGTTTTTGGAAATGCCAATGATCAGACGTGGATGGTGTTGTCCTCTGGGTGTGTGTGGGCTTCCGGTAAATATTAAATCTAAGAAGACCTTCTTTCCTTATGACCATTAAATCCAAGAAGGGTAGTTTCTCATTCTTTTCGATTTCCATTGTAAATTGGATGTCCAACTTCTCCAAAGTTTCTCCCAAAGCATCTTTTTTAACGATAGTTGGAATATCGTCAACATATCTCAACCAAACCCGAGGAAGCGAACCTTCTTCATAAAGTTTCTTCTCGAGTCTGTCCAAAAATATCTCACTCATAAGTGGGGATAAAGGATTTCCCATTGCAACACCTTTCATCGCTTTAAGGAGTACCCCCACTTGTAGTGGAAAAAATTTGGTCATTTTCATGAATTTTTTTTAAGAAAACTACGAAATTTTTTTAAATGACTATTGTATTATCTTAAAGAACATGCATTGAACACCATTCAGTAATTTTTTTATTGAAAAATATTTCATCGTTAAATTACAAATGGCCGTCAAAACAATGGTATTTTAATTTTCACTTTTTGCGGTGACCAACATTGTGTCAAACTGGATCATCTGAAGCAAAAAATAGCGATAGATTTAGTTAAATAACAGTATAAACTAGTGTTTGATCGAAGGATTCAAAACAATATCCATTTTATACAAAATGGCCGACAGTCAACGTTAATGGTTCGATTTTCACTTAAAAAAACGGTCATCTTTTTGCTATAAAACGAGCATTTTTTATCGAAAAGAAAAGTCGAACGATCAAACACTACATTTTTATGTATTGAATAAACCTGTCAAGTTTCAAAAAGATCGGCTCAGTAGTTTTCGAGTAATTCTGGTCACTGACTTCAAATATGCCATTTCGAGAAAAATGCGTTTATAAGTATAAGTAACGGCCGTATAAGTAACAGTTTTTTCTCTTTCAACGCTCATATCTCGGTCAATTATGTTCGGATCGACTTAAAATTTGAAGAACGTATTCTCAGATAGTTATACTTAAAACAAATGCAACAAAAAAAAGAAAAATTTCAAAGTTACACGTGGGGGTAACCACTGAAAGTAAAATAGCTTTCATTCATGCAAACCGAAGCAAGGTCAAAAACTCTTTAGCCCTCTTCCTCCCCTCCGGTGAGCTATTCCTCTCTAATAGCCAATCCTCAAAGAACGTGAGTGCTTGTTTTACCGGCACGCTTGAGAACAGAGCCTTGACATCAAATGATACAACTAGCTCATCTTCCCCTATTGTTGCCACTCTTCCAAGCCGCTCCATTACCTCGTCTCGATTTTTTACCATTCTATTGCTAATCTTCCCTAAGATCCTACACTCGTCTACAATCCACTATGCGATTCTCTTTATTGGAGCATTTGTAGCGGTGACAATTTCCCTAAGCTCATTTCCTTCCTTATGTATCTTTGGAAGCCACCTAATTCTTAGAGGAGGAAAATTTAATTAATATAGATAGCTGAATGTATTTAAGTAAAGTAATTAATAGACAATTGTTGGTAATTAGTATAAGTTAATACTTTAAAAGCAAGTATACCTAAGTTAGATAAAGATTAGATCGATAGACACTGAAGAAGAGGGCAGATTATCCTTGAAATATCAATATTTGTCACAAAATTAAATATATCTAGCTTCAAAAGCAAAAATCGGTTTTCTTGTTAAAATATTTTTTTACTAGCTGGGAAAAAATTGGTACACATTAAAAAAAACAATTATACTGGTTTGTTTATAAATTCAAAATCCAAATAAAATAAACTATAATTAATTGATGCAAAACAATTTTTCTCTTGGGCATTGGTAGCCAAATTTTAGTTTGGCTTATATTTGAGTAGTTGAGTAGTTTAATATTTGAGTAGTAATACATAATTGCAGAGCATTATCAAACTAACATAATCGAATCATGAGGTTAAACAATTATAGAGAAATCTACACACACAAATAAACAATAGTTTGCTTGGTAAAAATCCAACAAAACAAAGTATCCTTGCAAAGTTTTTTCTCTCTATCAAGTATCTCTAGATATTCACTACTCTCCACTATCACTACAATTTAAATACGATTCGTGAGATATTAGACCTGCCAGACCAGGTGGCTTTACATTCACTTTACCACTGTGTGGCATTTTTCGTGTTAAATAAGAAGTAGTTAGTACTCTTAAACGTCATAAAATTATTCCGTAGCTGGTAGCAAGACTGCTAAAAATGTTGTGCCTAAATTTTCCAAACTTATTTAATACCCAAAAAGCACATCGCAAAACCTGCGACAGTCCACATATGATGTAGGGTTTTTCAATAAGGACATAACAGTTTTGTATTTAAGTCACTGTTTTTCATGGACGCATCATCCAGTTGAGCTAAAATGTTCCAAATAAATTATTATGCTTGTTAAATAACCCTGATCCTCACCAAATAGTAGTTATCTATAGTTTCTGACAACGGTGGCCACTAGTGATATTTTAAGTCCCCTCTTTTTCTATCAACAAATAAATTTTGAAAAGCCCAAGTATAAGATATGAATTTTTAACAAGCTTCAAACATGTATACGATAACATTTTGAAAATAATTAATGTTTAATTATTAATTATTATGCGCTAGGGGCTCACTAGGATTAATGGAAAATTAGCTTAAAAAAATTCCTCGTTTTAACACGTTGGTGGTAGTCATATGAACAAAATTTACTTTAAAGTAAAATATAGCATACGTACTACATTATAAATAAATTTCAGCCTAATATTTTAAATATTCGGAGTTTTATTCAAATAAAAAATTAGTACGGAATGGTATTAATACTAGTGTTGGGTCGTCAGTCATATTGATATGTATTTGTATGAGTTACTCATTTTCAAATTTGAGGTGGTACAATGTCATACTTCAAATGAAGTGTCATATTGCATTCCTTCAACTATCTATAAGTTTCCAGCGCCGCTGGCAGCCATACAGCCCCATACCATTACGCCGCCGCTACGGTAGGATAGAACATTTATGCTAAGTACTGGTTACATTTTTTTATAGATGGGGGATTCTTCATTATTGATTTTAGCATACTTCCGCAGAAGATAAGATTTTCATATTTTGGAGAATGATTTAATAGAGTATGTAGTTTTTGGATTCGGCGTTAACTCAAAAAGGAATTTTTTTTTTAGGTAAAACGTTTATGCTAAGGAGAGCAGTACTATTACTAATCTACTAAACAATTTCCCAAAAATGGTAGCTAATTACCACCAAATTTTGTGTTTAAGTATCGTGCAAATCAAACTCAAAACTAAACTCGCATGCATACATTTTCGCGTTGTACAGCAATCCCTGTGCCTCAAGTACCACAAGTCAATCGCTTCAACCTAATCCTCGTAAAACAGGATACTGTACTACTAAAAAAAAGTTGAGCAAAGCACATCAATATGACGAAAAATGAGTTGGTACAAATCAAACTCAAACTATTCTCGCGTACATACATTTTCCATCGAGTATTACAATCACTGCGCCTCAAATGTCTCAAGTCAGTCGCTTCAAAATTAACCAAAGCACCTCAATATGACAAAAAATGAGGTGGTACAAATCAAACTAGTCTCGCGTACATACATTTTCCATTGAGTATTACAATCGATGCGCCTCAAAAGTCTCAAGTCAATCGCTTCGAAATTAACCAAAGCATCCCAATATGACAAAAAATGAGGTGGTACAAATCAAACTAGTCTCGCGTACATACATTTTCCATTGAGTATTACAATCGATGCGCCTCAAAAGTCTCAAGTCAATCGCTTCGAAATTAACCAAAGCATCCCAATATGACAAAAAATGAGGTGGTACAAATCAAACTAGTCTCGCGTACATACATTTTCCATTGAGTATTACAATCGATGCGCCTCAAAAGTCTCAAGTCAATCGCTTCGAAATTAACCAAAGCATCCCAATATGACATAAAATGAGGTGGTACAAATCAAACTAGTCTCGCGTACATACATTTTCCATTGAGTATTACAATCGCTGCGCCTCAAGTCAATCGATTCACCTCAATATGACAAACAAAATGAGGTGGTACAAATTTGAAGCTTGAGGTGATGTGACATTTTGTAGATGTGAATGGGACATTTGTCATGCATCTTGTATGAGTAACACAACACTAATTAATACCAATAAGTACGAAAAACCCTAGATGTCCCAAACCAAGGTAGTGACGATCCTGTAAATTTCCCTTTCCCTCTATTTTCCTATCTAAGTATTCCCACGTAGAGCCATTCTTGAACATAATCTTTAAAGCACATAAGCATAAATGTGACGTCCAGAATTGTCAAGCAAAGAATGAAGCCTGAAAAATAAAAACATAAAACCAACATTCCCAATAAAAAATTGTCGGCCCTCAAAATGTTTTTTCCCTCAACAACACGGTTCTTGAATTTGCTGAAGTTTAATATCTTGGAATCGATAGCCCAGTCACTAATATCAAAATCTACTGGCTACATATTTGCTAAAATTCATGAACGGACAAAATTCATTAAAAATGAACTAACATCAAAAGTATAATACTTATTAGGTTACTTAGATTACTTTAATAAGATTGGTGGTTGAAAAGCACTATAAACTTCCCTTAGCTGCAAAACTATTAAATATAAGTTTAAATGGGCTTCAATTTTGTGACTGTAGCAACTGCCGCCCAATGTGGGTGTGAAAGGTATCAACCACAGCAACATGTCCTTCAAGTCTACACAATCGCACCAATAAGATGAAGATAGTTAACCACATCAATGAGAATACGAGCAATGTAAGACAATGCAGCTTTAAAATATTATCATTTCTTCTTTTATAAACTTTGCATTCTACATACATATCTTCTTTATCACCGCAATTTTTTCGCCAAATATTTTTGCTTCATATTTTACGTCTAAATTTACGAATTTTTTTTGAATGTAGCTCAAAAATAGTACGTGTGATTTTATCTGTGAAATTTGGTTAATTATGATGATTTTGGACCTCTGAAATCCAAAAATTGACATTTGCAAGCCAAATTTAAAATACTTAAAATATAATAACATTTGTATAAACTGTATTTAATGACCCCGAAAAAAGAGCAGAGCAACTAAAGACAAGTTAAAGTAGAGCAGCTATCAAAAAAGTAGAGCCAGTTTGAGCAATGGCGATCACGAAATCTTATGGAACACTTTTCAGGCAAGAAATTTTCAGAAGCTCCACCTGTCACATCACTATTAAAAAACACTGCTTCAGGCACAATTTTTTGTTGACAATTGATTCCGTGACAATTGGCAAACATCTGGCTGCTTGCCTGAAGTTATTCTACGAAAAAAAGTAGAGTAAAAGTAGAGTTTCATGAGCAAGCTCATGAAACACACTTCAACAAGTAACAGCATCCGAATCGCTCATGAAACTCATGTTGATGAGGTATCTCAACCAAGCTCAACCTAGCGCAGCTCATGCTGTAAAATCAACGTCAAATGAAGCGAAATAGGAAAAGTCAATTTTCATTGACTCTAATAAACCTCATGATGAACACTTTGACTAGGTAAATTTTCAGACCTAATCTTTGCGACAATTCTCAATGCGATCTTCAAAGGCGTGGCACAGTACTTCAGCAATATTCGTAATACTACATATTAGTAAAAGTTCAGCTTTGGTGGTTTTACTACAGAGATCCAGGATTAGAACGAATAGACTAGAATTGATTAAATGCAAGGTTGATAATCAGCTCTTTTGAATTTGACTTAAAACTAATGCTTTTCATACATAGTACGCCAAAATTACGTTTTACGTTACAGCTGCAGAAATAGGCGTAAAAGTAAACTAGTTCCACTAATATCTTGTCATGTGGTGTTTGAAATTGATAGAGACTTCGTTCACAATCATTTTATACGAGAATAGAGTGATGAATTCCGCGACTCATTTTACCCTGACTCACTTTACCCCTGATCATGGCTGAATTTAAAGCATAGGATACGCAGGCTGGATGCCGGTGCTCTACTCATTCGGTTTTTAGAGTACATGGTCTAATAACAGAGAGTACATACACTAGAAGTGCATTTGATAGCAAAAAAAAAATAAATATTTTAGTTTTAATTTAATCTGCTGGTTTTTGGCATGTTTTCTATTGTTTATATTTTCATCATCAACTTACCACAAATTATTATTAACAAATAATTTTTTTGTAACATGACTTACCATTGAACTATTTATAGTTTAAAAATGAAGAAAAAAATATGTTATGTCAAGGCTTATAATTGATAAAAACCCCTAGCGCATCAGAACCGCTAGAAACTCTAATTTTCGAAGAACAGTAGAGGATTTGTGCAGATTTTGAGTGTGTCTTCTGCCACTAGCTACTTAAGGCCACTACCACTAGCTACTTTTCCTACTTAAGACTAATACACCTTAAATAATAATAAACCCTAAGCCAATTTAATTTTGATGAGTTTATCGAAAGTTACAGCGAAAGAAAGGTGTTTGGGGCTGCCATCCGAAAAATGTCCAGACCTTAGAAAATTTAAACGTTGTTTACTTATTTTCATTACAAATGTTTTCGATTTGAGTATTTTATGTAAGCATTTATTGGTACGAAAATAACAAAAACGCCTCATGCTGGCAGTCCTTTGCTAGCACCGAAGCCAAAAATATGTGACATCTGCCTAACGTTGAAATCAACCTACTCTGCGAATTTCGTATTGATCCGATCACTGCATTTGAAGTTATAATGATACAAAGAAATTTAGGGCTACCACCCGCAAAAATTTCAAATTTTCTAGATCGTAATATTTGTTGTTTATTTTGACTACGATATCACTATGATTCGAATATTTTATGATTAAATCGCTTACTAAAGATATGCAAAAAAATAAAATAAAACCAACCATAGCTGGCAACCTTATCATTGTTTTTCCAATTAGATTTGTGCTGAGTATTGCCTACAAAAAGTTTAATTTGCCACATGAATTTCGTTATGATTCCATGACTGCACTGGAATCTATACTGCAAAGAGCTTTATTTTCCTGAACGAATTTTCAAATTTAAAACTACCATAGCTCGCAGTTCCAGCTGAATTTGGCAACTTAGCCAAACGTGCTACTGTGTGAATTTCGTTCAAATCTGGTCACTAAATCAGAATTTATATGATCAAAAGTAGTTTTTTTTCTCAGTGATTTTTCAAGATGGCACCACTGGCACAGAATTGCCCAAATTTCAAAATCGCTACTATCAGGTCTGGTCCTACTTAAGACCAATACCTTCTGTGAATTTCAACCGTATCTCTTAATTGGGTCGTGAGTTCCCGTGAACTGAAATTTTTGATGCTAAAAATATAGGTAAGTCGGGGAGGGGTTGCCGTTCTTGTCCGACATGGAATTTCTAAAGTTTTACTTTGACTGCATAGAGAAAGCATAAGGTTTGTGTATGAGTTGCTTTTTTTAAAAAAAAAACCGAAATAATTCAAGAGAGTCGATGGTTTGAATGTTTTCACTTTCAGCGCATTCCGGAGCTAAAGGGTTGACAGCCCTGTAGCTACGGAACCTAGGCCACGTTCATATAAAACAACACAATTGTACAACTTAGTAACATTTTATTTGTTCTGTAAGTTTTGTTATGACTGAATAGCTCTGTCAAAAGTTATCGCAATTCAAAAAATTTCAAATTTTCCCCATCTCATTTTAGGCGCCTAGCGCATTCAAAAGGTTAAACATTTTCAAAACCTTATCAAAAGTTTTTTAGAAACACGTTCGAAATTCATTTCTTAAGCTTAGTTTTTTTGAAAATGTTTTCTTTTTGATAGAATAATAAAAAATTCCCGAGAAAGAGTCACTGAATTATTTGATGATATATATATATATATATATATATATATATATATATATATATATATATATATATATATATATATATATATATATATATATATATATATATATATATATATATATATATATATATATATATATATATATATATATATATATATGAAAATATTAATTTTTGGTCGAATTGATTTTAACTCTAAAAAGAACTGAACAAAACATATACATATAATTCATGCCATACAAAAACCATTATCACCTCTTTACAATGCCTTCATCCCATGTCTGAACTAACTCAGAATATTCTAAAGCTTTCAATAGCACTCATTGGCACCGCGACAATGTGGACACTGAAGCACGAAAATAGTCTGCCTCTCTACAGACATACTTGTTTGATTAACAATAATATTGTATTGGAAAAAAATATTTGTATATTCGCAGTCAGGAAAAAAACGTTGCATATTTCAACAGTAAATATAAAGAACTATACAAACAATCATATAGAACGAAAGTGACAATAACGTTCAGTTCAACAACAAGAAAATAAATTAAGCTACATATGTTTATGCTATGATGTATGATACATGAGATGCATGTTAAACAGATTAAATTTTTCCTTGTCGGAAAAGGTGTTGATGTTGGCAGTGTGGATGAATCATTTTGAAAGGCATTGAAAGAAAAAATCGATTTTTTGTAGCATGACAACAGTTCCCAATATAAATAGAAACTATGATTAAAGGTTGTTTTTCTGATTATTTCCAAAGTTAAATTTATTCTACTTAAATACAGTTCTGTTAATTTTACATAAATCTGCTTCTAAAAATATCACAATTGTAACTCACAAAATTATTTATTTTTTAAAAAGCTTCAACTTATAAATAATTTTTTTTTGGAACCACCTCTTAATTTGCACAAGATATTCAAAGGAACATTTTGTATTTAAAATGAATGTTGGACTTAGTAATTACTGATACCTTTCTATTTTTTATTTCGTTAGCGTGTAATCCAACGTTGACTATTAGAGACTAGAGTTTATTAATGATACAAATTTGTTTAGATTCACAAATAGAACTGTCTTTGTACTGAGAAAACGAAAGTAAAACAACTTCTGCTGTGCCTTGTTCATTATTTTAAACAGTTTCAGCTAATGTTTATTTTATCGTATTTTAGCAGAGACCGTTACAGAAAACATGTGGGTTTTTTTGGAAAAAGATTTGTAGCAACTATTTTAAATCCGTCTTTTATTAGGAACGTAAATAGTTTCTAAATCGAACTTCAATAATTATCCTGAAGAGAGGGCTGCCATACTGAAACAAATTGATAATAATAAATAATAATAATAGCGAATAAATTTTTGAGTAGTTTGATTTATTATTGGTATTCAAGAAGAAATTCTATCATTTTGCGTAAATGCTACTGATTATGACTAATTTTGCTATGGCTCAATCAAAATGAGTGACACCATACACTTGTCGTACTCAGTAAATTCTTGCTCACATTTTCCTCACCAAACGGGAAATTTTGAGTCACTTGCCATATTGAAGCAAATTCATCCTATCTGCCTACCTTTCGGCGTTTTTCCGTAATCAAGCTTAACATATTCACTTCTTAATGAAAAAGCTCCTCTAGGCACTTTTAATTTCACCGCCCTCGCTAAAATTAAAATTTTGCCAACAGTTTTATTTATTTATATCAATGGCGAGCATCTACAGATTCTACATAATGTAAGTTTGGTAGAGTGTGGATTGTGTATCTATTTCTACTATGCGAATCATTTTGCCGAAAATAATTCTCTGAGGAAAATTTCTATTATTTTCAAGGTTTTAATTTATGTTCGTTCGTTTTTGAAGAAATTTCCAGAGCTACTCGTACTGTTAACGTCATGGAGGCTGATGACGCGATCTTTATATACGATATATCGGTATAAGTGTAATTGTTCCGCATTAAAATCGGTACATAGATTTGTACGTACATACAGACGTTAATTTATAATATAAGCATGTATGTAATGCATATGGCACGATATAAAATTGATTTTTTTTACAATCATGAAATATATGTATGTTGCTGGCCTGCCAATTAAGTGATCGAAAAAAGATTTTATGATCACAGTGAATATATTCAAAACTGGATATTATGTGTAAGCGAGTAATGTAAATGTTTGTTCATTTATCTGGGTGATTTGCCAGTAAATTGAATATGACGAACAATAGCAAATGTAAATTTGAAGAAGCAGATCTGTTGATTGAATGATTGTTTGTTTGTCTCTAGAGAATATAGTATTCATGATGTTTACAGAGATGCTGGCAGTTGTATTTGTTGATATTATTGAGTTTAGTAAAATTTGATTTTAGTATTATCTAATTGAGTTTGTTCTTTTTTTAGCAATTTGGCATACACATAGTGTATGAATTGTAAAAACAACAAAAAATTTGAAAAAACAGGTTTAGAAACGAGAATAGACAATATAACACGAAAAGACACCAAAATGCCTAAGAAACAAATATCTAAATTTCTGGCAAAAATCATAAACAACCAATTAGATAGTACGTTCCCAGCATGCTGTAAGTTGTAAAGATTTACACGTTTTCAAAGGAGTTGATTCTTTAAACCCCTCAAATTACTGTCCAATAAAAATCCCTCACTAGTGTGATAAGTAAAGTGTTCGAAAGAGTCATAAATGCTGGCATATAAAATTATTCAAAAGAAAACTTCCACTTTAGTTCCAATGGAGTACGGCTTCTAAGAGTACAGTTACACGATTGCGGCTAGTCTTTATGCAGTTCATTTCATAAATCATTCATGGGATAAAGGTAATCATGTGGCAGCAATTTTTGTCTATCTAAAGAAGACTGTTGATACCATTGATCACGAAATTTTACTTGAAAGACTTGAAAAGTTTGACGTTTGCTTGAAATTTAAATCTGTTATAAAAGGCTTCTTACTGGATAAAAAAGTAGTACTAAACAAATAAACACATCAGTCAGGAATATTCTGTGAATAAAGGAATCTCACAATGGTCGATGGGTTTAGAGAAATTCTTCAGGTGACTACGACAAAGCAAACTTATTACAAACTTGTATAAACCAAATACAATGTTTCAACAAAAAAAAGGTGAGTCCCCTATAAATTCATGCGTTCGAATTGATAGAGCTCAACTGGAGACCTGGCGGAATATGGAGATCAGCACCCTGCGAAGAAAGTATAGAAGGCAGTTCAATAGCTCGAAAAGGTCTAATGACGCTGTATAAAACGAAGCTAAGGGCTTTCAAGTATCGAGATCTGTTCATGGAAATGTGGAGAGTCTCCGTGAGGCAAATCGACTTATTAAGATTTTAAGCACGACATCAAAGGCTATCGGCTGCACCATGAAGCCTGAGAACATTTGGACTAGTTTCAGCGCAGATACTCTAAACGTTCTCATGGACGCATATTTTCTGGGCAATTATTGTCCTCTAGAAGTGACGTATCAAACAAAGCAAGCTGCCAGTTCAACGCCGTCGTTTAGGATATCCAACTCTCAACTGGGCTGGGTTATCAGCTCATTTGAGCCGTTTAAATCTCCGCTCCTTGATAGCGTAATTGCGGCTGATATCCAGCAGTCTATGGAATTATCATTACTCATAACACTTTATAGCACTTGCCTACGTTTCTCGTATATTCCCATTCGCTGGCGAGAAACTAGAGCGGTGTTTATCCCTAAAGCAGGAAAAGTCTCGTATGCTAAGGCAAAGGAATATCGTCAAATATGTCTTAACTCTGTCCTGCTCATTGATTACCACATTAAAAGATCAATTGGTCGTCTGTTGTGATCTCGCAGTCACAGCAAGCCTATACAAAAGGCAAATCTGTCAAAACTGCTTTTCACGTCCTCATTGAGCAATTACAGAAATCTCTTGCTCCTAAGGAATATACGCTTGCCACATTCTTGAACATTGAGGGGGCCTTTACAACATTACGTCTGGCGCAATTGTTGAGGCACTCTCGGTGCTGCATGTTGATGAGCGGCTGATTGCTTTTATTGTGCAGCTTCTTAAGAAGAGATTGATAATCTCTATCTTAAGATATGTACGATGTGGAATCAGCACTGGCATATCTCAGGCTGGTTCCTCCCTGCTGTGGTTCATGCAAAGTAATTGTTTATGCAGACGACATAGCCATAGCAGTGCTCTATTTTATTTCATGCTCTATTTTTTCTCCATAACTGCCTTTGTAAAGCCCCCATTAGGGAGAAGGATCTGTGAAAGGCATGTTTGCTCCTTCTATTTTGGCTTATGTATAAGCATCCTTGTTTTCTTGATGCGCCTTATGACTGGGGATCCATATCAACTCGGGGCTGTTCTGCAACCTTATTTCATCTAGGACCTCTCTCACATTTCAAGAATATAGCTGAATTTGACATTTCAAGAGTATAGCTGATCGCAATTGATAGCCTTGAGAAAAGCTTGACTACTACTACTTGATCCTACTTGATCTTGTACAAATTCAAGTATAAGTACCTGTGCATTACTCATGGATTTTAAGCGGATGTGTTTCAGATCCTCGAGCTGTTTTCATTCGTAGTAGTTCTCTGAAAACATGGAAGAGTGATTTTTGATCAATTTAAAACAGCTTTTTCAATATTGACTTGGATGTTAGTTAATACAAAGTGTTGCCTTCAAAGAGTTCTATCAATTTGGACGATGCATTCAGAATTTGATAAACCTATCAGCCAGGCACGATTTCACCAAGTCCTCTGTATTAGATTTATAGTTCGCCAATTCTTATAGAGGGTACTGACATGCTAAGCACAGGATAATTTTGATTGTGGGGTTTTATTTCTTGCCTTTGCCACTTAGGTAACATATTCAATAAGAACTTAACAAAGTTTACCATGTAATCAGTTGCTGCGCAATCGTAATTTCGCATCGTTCCAATGGAACTTACCTCCAATTCTAGCTTCAAGTCTTCGTATGCAGCTTCTACTTCGCCTTAAAAGTTTTGTTTTTGAAGATCGGTTGTGAAGTAGCACCTCTTTGAAATGAGTCTCCTCAAAGTATTTCCATTGATATGGATCCTCTACGATCTCTTTATCTAGACTTAGAAGTGCCTTAGAGATATTTTTCTATTGACAGCTTTACCCTCGGTCTTGATTTGCCATATTCTCTGCCTTATACGATGGCAACGAATGTCAATTTATGGCATGCCATCTGTTGCGTGGGCATTGCCATGGCATAACATATCATTTCGAAAATATCTCTGAACGGGGAATGAATTGAATGCTCTTAGAAAGCTTTTTGAAATGAACAGCGACGAAATTCTGCTGTTGATGAACTTTTGGATAAGCATCAAAATTTCAATGGAAAGTGAAGCTATCATATGATATTTCTGAGGTACGAAGAGGTATGGGTATAGTCATTTGCAAGCCGTTTCATTTATTTAATTTACTTGAAAATATTAAAAATATTGCTCTTTCAAAAGTAGCAAGTATTCAATTTTATTGTTCAAGGCTTCCGCATCCAAATTCTCCGAACTATTTTGATTAGTAAACGAGATCTAAAAATCCCTGTAAATTTAGAATTCCTACATTTGCTTATAAGAAACAGAACATGACTATGATTCAGCGCCACATTGAAAATCAACAGACAATTAATGGCCAGGATGATGACCATGCAAATGGCATGCCATATGGCTTGCTATCTATGGCATATTTGATCGCGACTATATATGTATACCATAAAAGACGTTTCCTTGTTGCAACTCGATGCGTGCGAGTTTTATCTGCAATTTGGTAAATAGTTAAGTGGCATGTCTTGCTTGCAGAGCTACCCATTTTTGAAACTTTTAAAAAGTACTTTCTCTAATGTTCAAAGCAACCCTCCCGTTTGCATCATTTTATAGCCTGTTTATTATATCAGTGTATTATATATTTTCCCGCTGTTCATATGCTTCTTAATTATTGCAATAAATGTTTCATTAAAATTATTTCACAACTGAAAGAACTGTGAATGTGAACAACTGCCAGTATTCCTTGACATTGATGCATTCAGATCCTAATAGTAAATGGAAATAGATTACAATAACCAAACATACGAGTAAGTACGCTTTGTTAAAAAAAATTTGAGATTCGTTTTAACAATGTTAACGGCAGCTTTGCACGAAATTGACAAGAGTATCAGTTAAATTCACTCTTGCTTTCATGTGGGAACGTTTGGGCCAGCTTCGACGCTCTATTTCTATCAAAAGTGCTAGCATGTTCCAAGGGCGTTCTGAAAGTAAATGAGCTCTCTACTCGGATGGATAACAAATGTATGCACTTTTTGTAACTGTTCCATTTTCTCAGTTAATCGCATTTTCCATTCGAAAATTACGTTAGTAGAGATGCGAACACAAGTTTAATTTGCTACAATAATTACACTGTAATTAATGACTTATTCTTTTAGGGACCTATAATTAGTCTGCGGCAAAACGCTCTGTAAAACCTCAGGGCCTGATACTATTATACTCAGCAAAGGATTATATATCTAAATAAATTGTACCAATGATACATCCTAGAAATATCCAATCTGGATTTTGCACCAATCATTTTCTGCCATTCGCCCATCGTTCTGCCTAAATCTTGTTCATATTTAGATTCCGGACTATCATTTACAATATCTATGACAAAATTACGTTTTGGATCCCCCATTTCATGATAGGCATACTATGAACTAAAGAAAATTGATGGAGCATGAGGTTGTAAAACAAATCTTTATATGATTTTTAGATATAAAAAAAAAGTTGAAAAAAGATAGTATCAGGAAATTACTTAGTTGACTTTAAGAAGTGATCAAAGGATCAAAAAAGTTTATTAAGATTGCTTTTGGTTTGGTTTGAGTCTGACATGTTAAAAAGTTAAGGTCAAGAATGTGCAATATCGCCACAAATGAGTCCCATATGACCAATTTTTCTCATTGGCAGAGCACTCACAGATGACTTATCTGAGTATCAATAGGCGACCAATTTATATACAACAGTAATCTAACCCATTCTAATCCCGCAATACTGCAATAAAAACTCGAGTGAACTTTATTACACCAGCAAAATGCTTGCCGACGTATTCGTATCATACCAAGTTATGATGCATCAATTCGTTTAACTTTTATCAGCATCAATTTACGTGACCGATAATTATATTGCCAATTGGTCATAAATGCTATTTTTATTCAATACCAATCTCAAATTGCAATTTCGTTATTGATACCGACACAAGATACACTGTTATCAAGATACACCGATACATCGTTAAATAGGCAATTTTCAAACAAACGTTGTACACATTAATTGATTATAGCAGTTTTACAATCAATATGACTCTTAAAGAAATATTCTATAAACATAAACACAGTTGAGTATCTTTTAATTGACATAATTTAATTAAATAAAAGTATGTTTATACAAAAATAAAAATTCCGAAGAAAAACTCTCTTAAACATAACGCAGAAAAATTAATGTTGCTTAGTTTACATATGACGAGTATTGCCGAAACCACCATGACCAGCCTGTGATGCACCCTTGTTGTAGCCCATCTGCAAGCTCAGCTCGGCTTCATGGGCACGCAATTGTTCTTCGGTGAAAGTTCGCTTGTTCTCGTCAGCCATTTTCGGTCCTAAGTGCGGCCCATTGAATTCTGGGTGCTTTTGTGTCTGAAATCAATTCGCGAATTATTACAAAAAAAAAAAAAAAATTTAAAATTATACACTTACAATACGACCTAACGCATACAGAGACAACGTAACCTGTGGAATATTGCGTCGCTCGAACAAATCGGCTGTTTGGAAAATTTCTTCTTCCGGTACACCGTATTTCTTAACGCCTGCCTGGAAACGCTGTATGTTCTCCATCAATTGGAAATTGGTTCCTCTTTCCTGGATTTTCTTAACCGATCCCGGAGCTAATTTGTTAATTAGTTTACATAAGACTATACCATCCTTGAGAATATCTTCGTAGGAACCTGCGGGGACTTTTTCACCGAGAACAGCAAAAATCCAGTTGAGGACTTCTTGTTCTTGATCCTTGTTGCGTGGCTACAGAGAGAGGTCAAATTTCCATTAGTTGAGTTTGCGGTTCGAACCAAAGGAATAATCGGTTTTGATGAACAAATATTTTTTCTAGCAATTTGAAATTTTGACTTGAGCTGCTGCTCGAAATTTGAGATAAAGCCATTTCGCAAATCAAAAGATATCCTTTGAAGCCATTTCGTAAATTTTCCTTTAATTTTTTTTTCTTTTGAAAGCTACATGATGTAAATAAAACACTTCATTTTTCAACTCAATTTCCAACAAATTATTCCCTGACGGGAAGCTACTGATTAATGGCAAAAAATATAAACTAAACAGACTAAAAATAAATAAAACTCATTAACGACGTAAACAGCTGCAGAGCACATATTTCATGCGGAGAAAAAATATGACCATGGATTAGAATTTTCTTCGGCTGTAATTCGAATTTCGAGAAGCTATGTGGTAATAATTTAAATTTTATTGTTTAATATTATTTCAAGCCAAACATAATTTGTTTATAAAATCTGTTTAGTATTCATAACACTTTTTTCAATATTAAATCACTTACAGCCATTTTATTGTTTTTCTAATAAAATTTTGTTAAACACCTGTTAAACAATTAAACTAATTGAATTATTTGACTGCGAGTTAGCACTACGAGTTTTCCACTTTCTGGACTAGATCGCCCGGCTTTTAATACGTTCTGATCGAAATTCTGAATTGGACTGATTCTGGTCGAAATCAGAATTTGGTTTTTGTTGTGCCAAAATCAAAAATAAACTTTATTTAGTGAGATAGTGGAACAGCACGGATACACGGTCGTCGTAGACTTAATTTTCGCTGAAATGAATTTCCTAGCTCTTACTATAAGTTTACGTGCTTGTATGGCTATAGATGAATATATATGTACGTATAAGTGTGTTTCTGAGTTGGATCTTTTACAGCATCATCAATGAAATCACTTTCTAGATTTTCCTTGGCTTGTGTACGAAGACAGTGAGGACTGCGCGGCGGCGAAGAAAAGTGTAGGTGGCGATCGGGAAAATAGGCATAACGTCACGGAAAGCAGCTGGCTGGCGTTGATGCCTTTCCTGTATGTACATACACGTCGTGTATGTATGCATTGATATTCTTGGATAGGGCGAGTGCAAATTGGAAAAGCCGGAGTTTTTCTTAGCTTTGGCAACGGTGTGAGTGAAGATAATATTATGATTTGAATGAAAGTCAAAGCGTAGAGTATGTTGACGCATATATACTTCTTACATTTTTGAAAGTGCACTCGGGTAGCGTGCAGCATTTCCGATTAATTACAGAGCTCTTAAAATAATTTCAACGATTCATGTATGAGCGTAAGTAATGGTGGATTAATTTTCAGATGCCGACTGAGGTCAAACTAAAAATAGGTATTAATCATCGGGTATATGAACTAACTACTTAGGTAAACGGTTGAAGAAATGTTTTGACTAGCTCCTGTCGACTCTGTCCTTAAGAAAATCTTCCATAAACAAATTAATTTGTTTGTTTGTTTATTCGATGTAACGAATGGTTAATCTTTACTTCAAAATACCAAATCGATCGTTGCGTAACACAAATTTATTCTCAATTTTCAGTTTTAGAAAAGACTGGAGAATGAATATATTGTTTTTGGAAAACGGAAGATCGATACTTTTTCTGTACTAGCATTTGATTCAACTACCATAAGCTAAGGAAGATTGATTTTGTTTGAAATTATTCTATTTGTTATTCAGCTGTTTATTGCTCTTTATCTCTTGAAGTCCAAAAGCTGATACTCTTTCGATTATTGTTTCTCTTTCAATTCGAGTTGCTCAATAACAAACAAAAAATCAAAACCACGTAAATACATAAAAGAGTTAAATAATAAAGTCGTGCCTTAGTTTAAATTGCAGTAGTAATTGCACTTTTAGTAAAGATACGTGATGAAAAAGGACATCTTTAATCTGCTCTTGTGTTCTTCTGATCAAGAGTACAGGAGACCTAGGTACTTCATTTTCGGATTAGAACCGATTTGGATCTGAATATCTTTTTTTTAATGAAACCCAATTTCTCCTTTTGAAACTAGATATATTTATTAGCTAGATATATCGATATTTCGAGGGTAATCTGCCCTCTTCTTCGGTGTCATCAAAGTCTGCGTAAGCCTAAACAAAAACCTGCTGAAAGAACGTCTGCTACTAAAACGCCATTTACAGCTCCAACCAATATTGCCAGAATTCCCATGACAAGCTTGGGTAGCCTAGTAAGTAGAGCCCTAACGTCTTATGTGTAGAGTTGTATTCACATTGGTTAGAAATTTGTAAATGAAACTCTCTACCAGCTTCAACACGTTGTCATGGGATTACTTTACGTACAAAAACATACCTAACAAGAACTAGCGGCTTCTGATGATTGGTGTTCATTTCGTATGGGCGCGCCACGATATTGGAAATTTCTCTTTTGGACACGCCCTATCAAAAACAAATCACAATCTATACGCTTGTAAGCCAGACGCCCAACAAATTTGTATGGTTACACAAAATCGGGATTTTAAAACGGTTTTAATCCGAATCTCGTGTAGACATACAATTTAATCCGGCACACACACATAGAAACACTTAGTACAAAACCGGTATTCGCAAATCAAGCTCATGAGGAGCTTCCATGCATGTACACAGTCTGCGTACACATCCATGGAAATTTGTCAAAAGCTTGAAAGTTCTGTTATACTCCAAATCCCGATTTGGGACGTCGTGTAAAAGGTCTCATTGAACCGAGATGGCTAGAGACTCTGTATTAAGGAAGCCAGGCTAGACACGGGCTGTGGTTACACAGTGGTGATGACTTTTTATGGTGACTATTTTGAAATAATCGAAGATAAATGAATCAAAGATTAAAAAAATAAACTTAGCCTTCTCTGGGGCTACTAAGTCAGCTCACAGGTTAGTGGCTGCTACGTTTTGTTATTTTGTTTGTCCTCAGGGTTTTGTTCTGGAGCTCGTTTCCTCTTTTGTGCCCATAAATTATTCAAGTAGATTGCATGATCCGCTTACTTAGTTTGTAGATAACATTGCTCTGTGCCATCCAACAGAGATTATTAATCTGAATGAGAAAAATAAACAAAATGGCTGTTAGAAATTTACAAAATTGGTGACGTATTTGTGACCAAGAATGACCAAGAAATGAATCTGAGATGATGATTATATCTCTGATAAAAGCATGAATATTGATCGAACTTAGCACATAGAGTGTCCTTAATTTTTATTGAGTAGAACCTACAACTTAGTACTTACATGCTGAAAACTTACACAATGCTATTTTTTTTGTTTTTAAATGAAAGATTATAATAAATAAACACTGACCTACCACGACGCATTGAAAACAAGCAATCTGCAATAAATCTCTCTCATTTGCTTCGACTCAGTAACTGAATAAATTAATAAAACATTTCTCTAAATAAAATTAAATGCAACCCAAATTATAAAATAATGCCCAATAGTTTATTTACTTAGTAGCACGAAATGTATTCATCTAAATATTTTCACAACATTAGAATTACAGTTACATAAACAAATAATTATTCTGCTATAAAATTGTACATCGATTAAAAACATTGTAGAATTTACTGAGCAATTGAAATTTTCACAATAATACCACGCGCCATTTCGAACGTTGCATCCAACTTCTTCTGGCTTTCAGCCAAATCTCGAAATATTTTGCTAAAGATTTATAATTCCACAATATGCGAGAGCAAGTCAATGTTGGAAAGACTATAAAAACTGACCCAAAACAACATTTCCAAAAATATGAAACAGCGAAAATGATTATTGTTGCTTAAAGAACTATGCCAAATACAACCGCTTTATTTAGCTGGGAATTCATTTATATTACTAAAAACTTTAAAATATTTTTAACCGTTAATATTTCATACTCTCGTCCGTACGTGTGGACGATTATTATTATTTCAAAATAAATTTTCCAATTCAATTTGTTTACCCGAATCCAATGTCACCCAGTCAACTGGCAAGGCTACTTCCTAAAATAAATAAGGGATTTGCTCCATTTCAACTTACAATGACATTGCCTGCCCATCGAAATCATGATGATCACGATTCGCATGATATCGTGAAATGTATTAATAAACCATTCAACTCAATCATGTTTACAATGTTTGTCTCGTATTTATGTATGTTGGAAAATAAATTAATTTTAGAGATTACATCACGTAGAAAAGTAATAAATTTTAATGTTTGTGAAGGGGAATAGATTGGCCAGTTCCTCGAGAAAAATCAAACTCTTAACGTATCTGGATGGGATTATACGCTGATCGCTCTAAAAATAAAATTAAATTCATTGCTACATGTATCGATTACTGTACATTTGTATGCAAGTTGAAGTTTGCCAAGTTTCGATCGAAAGAGCAAGCGATCTAGAATTATATGTATGTAAGTAAATCAGTCATTTACAGGCTGATGGAAAATATATTTGAATTTTTTTATTTCCGTTCTGAAAGAAGTAGAGAATACCGACATTCTAAATATTGATACTGCTGCTTATAAATAAATACCGGCTTCTACCTATAAATACCAGCTGCTTTAGGAAAATACATTTTCTAGAATTTATTAAACCGTTTTTCAATAATTAAAAATTAAACTAAAAGGTCATTAAATTAGTACAAATCGCTGTTGGATTATTATTTTCCCTTGAAATATTTCCCAGTAGCACGGATATTTAGTAAGCGACAATTGTATGCGCAAAATATTTTTGATTTCCTATCATCATATTAATACCTATATTGAAATATAAAAAACTAAATAATTTTTCTGCAAAATTTATCAACTTATCTTTGGTAAAATTAATCACAACATTGAACTAGTCAATTTTCAATTTCACCATTTCAATTCGATGAACTATTTTCAAAACAGAAACAACAAATATATTTATAGCTTCTTCCCTTTGATACTAACCTTGTAAAATTCATAATTTCAAACGTGCTACGGAAGAGTGCCAATTGGATATGTCCACGCTCTATCAATTAATAGCGCTAAACTGACACTAATAGACCTATTCATATGCGATTTGGCAAAATGAAACTCATTATTTGAATTATTTTCAATATTGTTTTCACTTTCTGCAGCGTCGTGTATATGTGCACATGTTTTTTATTATTTTAATGACATAAAAACTTAGCTGAAACTAGATCTTTTAAATTGTTTATTTTTCTATTACACATTTAACATACTGTTTACATGTTAATTGAATCAGAGGAATTATAGCTTTTATTTAAAAAAAATTGGTTATCTTTACTTTCAGGTTGCCGGAAAACGCATCCCCGAAGAAGAGGCTCAGGCTCAACAATGGATTGAGACCGTTATTGGTGAACGTTTCCCACCCGGCGTACCATACGAAGATGCTTTACGAAACGGTATCATTCTGTGTAAATTGATGAACCGATTGGCGCCTGGCATCGTTCCCAAAATCAATGTGTCTGGTGGCGACTATAAAATGATGGACAACATCAGCCAGTAAGTAAAACACATTTCTGTTTTCAAATGGATTTAGTGAAGATGCGGGGAAATTTTTGTAAAGCAGGTCAATATAGTAAAAACGTTGGGGAGTGAAATATATGCTTTTAAATTATGAGGACTAAAATGTCTTGAATCAGTGATTTTGGTTTATTATTGTTTTCATATTTGTAAGGAAAATGTTCAAATGAAAAAAGAAATTCTTGTAGAAATGAGTTAGATGAAAGACCCCTTTACATCAATTTATTTTGTTTCATATTCGAATAAATTCTATATTTTTCGGTTGTATATTCCATTAGGTTTCAGACATAAAATCAATTTTCCTCCTGTATTCATTTCAATTTCTTAGAAACGATCAATATTTTGAGGGTAATGTAATTTCTTTTTCAGTGTATATTTGCCTGAAATCAAACTTAACCTTACCCTTTTATTTATGTCCTAGCTTTGAAAAAAAGATTTTCAAAGTTAATTAAATCTTATCTGTTTTTAATCATTTATGTATGTATATAATATCATTTTAACTGCAACAAATAAATAAAATTCAGCTAAAATCGATCAACGAAATGGCGATAATCTCCATACAAATGCTATGCTTTCTAGAGTCCCAAGAGGATTATTAGAGTCTTATCGGATATCCCAAGAGCTAAATTCTGGTGAGTATGTTAGTAGGAAAACCATTATCATAAACCTCAAGCACCAATTAAGACTTGACTTCTGAAACATCATGTACGATGATCTGTTCTGATTGCAGATGTGATTTTTGGCAGCAAGTCGATCAGGTACTAGAATCACATTTGCAGGGCATGCGATAATGCTCTAAGAGTCGTCCCTTCATTGAATAGACTATGGCTGCTGTCACACTATACGGTTTCACCGTACGGCAAAACACCGTACGGTATAAATCCGAATGAGCAAGACGTTCACACTATACGGTTTATGTACGGTTTTTTTTGTCACAAGCTAAATGTCGCCGTACGGTTTTTTGCCGTACGGTCGGAACCGCATAATGTGAAAGGAGCCTAAGGCTGCTTTCACACTATGCGTTTTCCACCGTACGGTGATATTTTTCTGGTGGTGTGAAGAAGAGTAAAGCCTCTTTTACATTTCACGGTTACGGCAAAATGCCGTGGCCGTACCGTGTAGCAGCCGTCCACTACCACTGCAATCCATGGTGACCGGTCACTGAGTACAGACTTTCCATTAGATGGTTTCAAACCGCACGGTCAGTCAATCTCAAGCCAATTTAGTTGCGATTCATCAAATAAAGCAATAGATATTGGATAATATTTGAAGAATTTATTTCCATCTTTCCCTAGATCCTCGAATAAGGTATGAAAGACTACACTTCTTTTCTCCTTTTATTGATAGAATGCACCCAAACATGGCGTTTGCGTTGTCGTCTTTTTTGGTGACGATTATATAGTATAGCCATAAGCATAATGCAATAGTTTTTTTGCAGCAAAAATAGATAGCAGCATCCGATTTTGAAAATTGAAACAAGACAAAAAATACCCCGCCAGCGGCATTGCTACGAATAGATACGTTCTTTCATTCACTGCACTAGGCAATATAAATATACTTTGCAAAAACAACTTTTTAATGATTGGCGTTTTATGCAATATTAATTTTCTTAAAACCTAGTCTGTGTATTAAAATGGTCGGCAATAAGATAGTTGACGCGGAATACTATTTCCGATACCATTTGGAGAATAAAAAGAAAATCTCTGTTACGTTTATGCTATCCACTAACGACAATGTTGGCTGTTGGCAGTGAATGTTCGCTGCGTTTATTATTTCTTGATGGAATGTCACCTCTCATTGGTCGATAGTCAGGACCGAGAATATGCTTCTCTCACTTTCGCATATAATGAAGTGAACTTATTTGGTTTTGGCTCTTTTAAGGCATACATTCACATTTTGTATCTGGGCCGAGGATATGCTTTTCTTACTTTTGCATATAAGAAAACAAACTTGTTTTTTTGCGGCCTCTTTTCAGGCACCAGTTGATCCGTAAACCCTCGACATCATACCCTTCTCACCCATGGAAAAATATCGCGCTTTCCGTGCTATTTATTAGTCTATGTATGTATGTGCTCTGCTCCGAACGTCCAGTCCAACATCATTCCTCCCGCGCAAAGAAGATCAAACACCAATTCAAGCCAAATTAGATACGCAGCAAATTCTATTTGATACAGATTTGATGATGATTTGATGCATGAAGGACCCAATGGCAATAAAGCTGCCCTACTTTAGAAAACCGGCTACAAACTCCTTAATTTAATATAAAGCTGCCAGTTAAACCATTCACTAACTCCAACCGCAAGTTCAGCAAGAAATCGAGCTTGTTACCATTTTTTTCGGAATTTTACTAATAAATTATGCGACGCATTTCATTTCATAGAAAAGACACTTTCGATTTCTTATTGTTGTTTTGAACAGTTAGCTTATTTACATTTTTTTCCAACAAATATACTTGGTATAAAAAATAAATATGCTTCAATTAGCTCGCCCGATAAATGTTGATAATGACAGTGGGATATTTCATTACTTCTTAGCAGATTTGACTAGTTTTAGTAAATCACTGTATCGTACTGTTTATTACCAAGCCTATTCAAGTAATATTTTTCCGCTTGCAACGATAGATAAGAAACGTACACTTTAAGCTTCATCTTTAACGCATTAAGTCATTTTGAGACATCTTGAATTGACTTTAGCAATTAAAGTTTATGACATTTCTTAACTGTGAAGATTATCTTATAAGACATCATTTTACGTACTATGTCAGCGTCGAACAGAATACTTATTTTTTGTTTATGAATAATTTGACTAAACTGCGTATAGTTCATTGTATAACATCAAGCATAGATATCACAATGTCCAAGGTAAAATTGTAGCAACCTACTAATAACTCGAAGTATGATCAATTTTTCCTGCATTTGATCTTGTTTTTGAGTTCATTTATCCTACCTAAATGCACATATCGTGAGTTTCTAACGAAAAATACTATAAATACTTCAAATTACCTCTGCTATTTCAAACCAGCAACCATTATTTCTAAAATTGTTAATAAGGATCTATTATCACACCACCTACTCATTATTCAGTACCATGACAAATCAATTTTCCGCTTGATTCATAACATACACATTAACCTACACCTTTCACGCATCATAACAACCAAGAAATGTCTCATACGCGCACTCACCAAAGAGGACGCAATATCATCGCGTGAAAACGCTTGCCAATAAATTCATTGAAACGAGACGCGTACAAGTTCACGGAAACACTAAAATGTTGTACACCCCAGGAACAATGACGTTTGTCTATAATTACTCTGTAGTCTAGTAAAAATCAATTTAGTTCTATTTTAAAATATTTTTCTTAAGTTTTTTCGAGACTTTCGCCGAAAAAATGTTTTCTGAATGTAACCTAGAAAAAGTAAAAGATAATATGAAAATGTCGTCCATCGCCCCCAACAATCCGCGAAATAACCTACGAGCAATTTATGAATGACAAAAACACCACTCTGAATAGTTTTCGATATGATTTTTGAGTTTGTCTTTCATTGGAAATTATCAAAAAATGAAAGTGTGTTTTCAATAGACTATTTTAAAATGTGATAAAACTGTTTAAAAATCGTACGATGATTGTCCCATAATAAAACTGGAATTGGTGTGGGTGTTTGCTTTTATCATAAATACGGTCCCACATAATTTTCATTTTTTGGCTTTTGAACTTTTTTTGAAGGAAAGATATCTAAAATAATCTTGAGTGGTCATTTCTTGGATATAAGCTGCGAGTAATATCCAATGAACTTATTTGAGGCGACAATATACATACATATATAATGAACGGAATATTTTTCAAGTTCAGAGTGATGATGAGAAATTGTTGTTGTTACTACATATACACATGTACTACATACTTATATACTATATACATATACTATACCCGTTTATTTTGAGATTTTTTGAAAAGTTTTCCCATGATGCAGCTTTTCTTAAGACTGGTTATTATTCAGCGATCATATAAATTTGTTGACTATCTTCTGACATTTCAAACAATATTGCAGCACTGTTTTATCTTCTCTGATTAAGTATTGTAACAGATGTCTGACAAGAAACTTTTGAAACTTTCATAGTTGGGTCGAAAGTAAGATTATGTAGGATTTGTCAATATCCAGGCTATTTCTACATTGAGTTCAGCACTTTAATCTATCGAAAAATTAATTTAACTTCACCTCTATATCTTGTTTTGAGTGCAGCTCTCTGGGTTGAAATGGAAATTGATACTTTACGTTCAATATATTTTTTATTTGATGTTTTGATTTCTGATTTGACTGTACATTTGAGTTATTTTCATACTATCTTTCCTTTCCAGTCCTACCTTTTTACTTTTTTCTTTATGTTTAATTTTCCAGTGTGATATTGTTCAGTTAATGTTAAGTATTACATAAAATCATTACAGAATGTTTTTCTATTGGATTTTACTAACGTATTTATTTTATTTTAGCTTAATTTATTTTGATTTCAATTTGTTGAGCTGTCAATATGTGACATGAAAAAGTATTGCAATCTACAAAGTTGAGTCGGTACTAGGTCTCAGTTACTGTGGGCATTGGTAAGTATTTTCCCGATCATTCAGTAGATTCCTGAAGTGTGAGTCAATGATCGGAGCCAAGTTGGTAGTAGTATTTTTTTCGATATTAAAGCAATTTTTTCTGTAACACATTATTCCAATCTTCAGTAGATAAACCTTTAATTTTTTCCTGACACTAATAAAAACCACTTGTTCATCCACTTTAAACCACTTGTTCCTTACAATAATAATTCGCCCATGTTGGGCGCTGAAATATCAGTTGAATATATTTCTTCTAATGAATATCTTTGTCGATATAATCGAATGGTGATCAATATTGATGATCTTGTTCTGAAATTAAGAGGGCTGATCAACTTATTTGTGTTGTATATATTCAATGGTTTATCGAATCCTGACGCCAATGGAAACTTGCAATTTTCTTGGAACGAGTATCGAATAATGTTCATTAAATTGTTTCGAATCATGTAGGATTATTTGAGACTTTCGCTCATAAAAAACATAACCCACTGACCGCACCATGTAAACCAATTAGAATCGTTTTTAGATTACTTCAATGCGACCATATCATTAGCACCAGTGAAGTAGTAGAAATAGAGTGGACATGCCCATAAGATTTACATTGAAAGGGATGGTAGTAATTTTTTGTCCGCTAAATGTCAAATCTGGTCAAATCCAAGTAGTTCCCCTCGAATTTGACATAGATAAGCTGCTTTAACATGCTTTGTGCGCACGAGAATTGAAGGGACTAATGGTGGAAAGTTATACCGTCGATCTCATCTCCACTTCTACTACCTCACTGATTAGCACCTACCAAGTACCCAACGATTAACTTTCGTTATGTCAGGCTCTCAGGTGTGGCAATCTACTCAGTTAAATAAAATGTAATGTGCGACTCAAAGCTGAGATGACTTACGGGAAGGTTCTTTCAGATTTTTTCAAATAAAATCGATTTATTTTTTGTTTCCAAAATGATAGTTACATACGTGTAAAATACGTGTGCAAAAGGTTATTTCGATCTGGAACATATTTATCGCATTTGGGCGTCTCAAACGCACCTAATTCACGAGCGCTCAGGTATAGCCTGTTCACCGCGTGGCCCCAGATGGCTTTCTATGTACTGAAACTACTTACGATCTGAATTATCGCATGCTACAGATTCGTAATCAGCGACCCCGAAATTCTATAACAATTGGTACTGGTCTTGATAACTGAACAAATAAGAAAGTTATCCGAAGGCGAACTTTAAACGCGTTTTTCTCGAAACGGTATTTTTCATCATAACTTCAAGCACAGGTCTCGATCTATTGATCCGATTCACTTCATTCCAAGTCTGTCTAAAAGGATATAATTTTTTGTATGACTTATACCTGAAATGAGCATAAAAAATTGTCAATTCATAATTACTAAGCGAGGTGAAAGTGAAACAGAACCGAGCTAAAAATTAAACTTTTTATTAAATTAAATTTAATTAAATTTTAATTAAATTTTTTGTCCCAGTTCATTCTCATTAGGTATAAGCCATGCAGATTTCCATAAATTTTAATCTTTAAACTATAGCTGATCTCGGTTTTCTAAAAGAGGTTGCAGACTTGAAGTTACTGGACGATGTCTGGCGTGCAGAGGCAGACGAGAGCCGCCATATTAGAGCCGCCATATTGAATTTGATCAACAAATGAAATAATGAAAACCAGAACTTCGTAATCTTTTTCATTATCCCTCGAAGAATTCTCAAACTTTGCCTTATTTTCGACCGTATCTGAGAGAACCTTCACTTAAACGTTACCTAAAGATCAATTACATTAGTTGTGTTTTTTCGCACTCCTGTTGAGATCAGGTCTTGACAACTACATTAAAACAACATAAACCGTATTTGTCAATTACTTTACTTCAAATCGTGTAATATGGCGACTTTTTTTGAATGTTTTAATGCACATTACATCGTAGATTATTTCATATGCAAGTTTCAAGTTTGATTTCGATTAAAACCTGGATAAGATCTCATTAATGTGTTTTCTATGTATGTGTCATTCAAGTAAACAATCTAAGCGAAAGTACAGCAAATGCAACAACATTAGGCGTGTTTTTTTGCTCCTCTATCCAGTAGAGAATAGGATATACGCATTGGAAACAACAACACTCCTGCACCAGTGAATTTACTAGTACAGAAATTGTATTCGTCATAGGTGGTTCACGTGCTGAAGTATAGAATGTGCTGATAGAAAAAAGAAAAGCTCATACGAAGTTGTCTTTTTTTCTGTGAGATGGCCTTGGTTTTTTGAAGGTTAAGTTGAATGTTTTGGCAGTTAGTAAATTAAAAAAAGCTCGCATAATGGGTAGAAAGTTAAAAGAGATAATTTTCTGTTAGACCTTTAGCTATTTTCTATCGATTGTGGTAGTGTATATTCGTTATTTTCTCCTTTTATTTTGAGCTGTTGAGTGATACCACAGCAAATACAGCAACCTATGTCAGTCTTAGCGAAAGCATCAGCTGTTTTGTGCTGGATCGTTTTTTTGCGTCATTGTTCTATTCTGTTCTGTATCGGAGCAAAAAAAATACGCCTATTATCTCACCCTACTCACCCTACCCTATCTTAATCTGCTCTGCCCAAGGTGCAAAATACGCACCTATTATTGGGAGTTGAAAGAGATGACTATTTAGCGAGTAACTCAAAGTTATTGGATTGGTCTTGAAGAAATAGGCCTTGGTATAGCATTTGTTTGTATTTCAGATTCAAGAATAGTGATATTCGATTTTTAATTGATCTAATTTTGAAAAATTATTTTAGATCGTCTGCAAAAAGAAGGTATTCACAAAAAGAAAAGAAGACGGTAATTTATTTAAAATACGAATAAAAATAGGTCAAAAATGGAACGTTGAGGCTTCAATATTCCTACCTAATATGACAGAAACGTTTAGAAAAGTACACTCAGAAAAATACTTCAATTTTTTTAGGAAAAATGAACATATTATCAAAGAAAATCTATATACATATCCGTGTAGCTGATAGGTGAGAGTGTGTTGGCTTGCGTATAATCCCATCAAAAAACAATAAGCGTAGCGAATATTCGCTGTAAATTCTCTGTAGTAGATTGCATAAAAGTGTCGGAGATATTCCTTTTACTCGTCAAATGGTATCGAAAGTAGTATTCCGCGTTAACTATCTTATCACTTACCATTTTTATACTCAGAATAGGTTTTCAGAAAATCAATATTGCATAAATCGTCATTCGTTAAAATAGTCTCTTTGGCAAAGCACATGTATATTGCCTAGTGGGAACGAAAATGAGAAACGTATCTGATCGTAGCAGCGTTGCTTGGCGGGGACTTTCTGTCGTTTTTCAACTTGCACTTGGATATTGCTATCTATTTCTCGCAATCAGTGGAGAAATATCGCAAATTGTATCGCAAATCACGTTCTTTCCGCGCTCTAATATATAGTACGAGTACTTACCCTATAGTCTCGACTAGTTTGGTTAGACCCAACCATCACGTGTGTAACAGCTGGTATCCTTCTTTTCGTTCGTCAGCTTTTTGTGGGAGCTGAAGACTATGGGTTGGTATCGAACCTTCAACTCTTTTTGCCCTTAAACTCTGTTTGAGTCAAATAAGGTTGGATGTGAGGACAATTGCTCCGGCATTAGCATAAGGTACGAAAAACATATATCCTAGCATGTCTCGTGAGACCATCATTTATAGCATTGTACAGATCTTGCCCGAGACTGGACGCTTGTGCTGCCTCGACTGTAAAATTCTGATACGCACAGTTCATTGATTCGTAACACTAATTGACTATCAGAATGCATTGATAATTAAGGAGTGGTGGAAGTAATTGATAAGACAAATATCTTACTGCCAGAAAACAAGTAGTTTCACTACTGAGCACGATTTCTAATTTTTTCTAGGGTTTTGTGCGTACACCATGTCTACGTTTTATTGCTACTTTATGTCTACGCGTGAATTTTTCAGTTCTTGTCTTCAAATTCAGGCAGATGTGTATTTTATATTAAACATATTTCGTTTGTCTTACCTATTTTAGTTTATTGCTAATGAGTTAAAACTCTCGGTTTCCTTTCGCACCGAACGAAAGAAATAATACTGTTCGTGGAAGATTATTATTGTTCTATGTCTAGAAAGACATAGATTGGTGTAAAGTGTTATCATCAATGCAAATCATTGCATCATTTATTGCATTAGACTTTAGTAATATTAGAAATAAACTTGCTTTGTACTTTGACAACTCACCGGGAGAGAAAATTTACCTCGTGTGTATCATCCACATATTTGCGATATTTCAATCAGCAGAGGCTGGTATCTTGGCATGATGAAGCTTACCGAGAAAATTGAAAACAACTGTTATTGTATCAACCCAAAACATTAGCGATTATTAGAATTCGAGGAAATTGTTTTCAAACACCGAATGTTTAAATATTAATAAACTAGTGAAAATTAATGCAATCAAAGCAAAAATTTTAATTATTTATAATCTACAAATTAGTAGCTAAATTTGTAGCCAATAGCTAAATGAATAATTTTGTAGCTAAATAGGTTATAATAGGGTTTTTGTAACTAAATTGGCATCACTGATCACACGTTCAAATGAAACAAACGTATCTGCTTCGTTCGTTCAAGTATTCAGCCAAGTTAGTTCCCGCAAACATTTTCTACTTATCTTAACTGGCTTCAAGATCTGCTCGCCTAGCTACAGTGGCATAGCACGAATACATTTCGTCGACTTGGTCGCATTTCAAAGTGTTTTGCTTTTTCTTGTCCTTATCCCACAAAATCGATGGTGAGTCGACGCCGTTTCGCACTGCACGTACTTCCTACCTAGTAGGTTGCTGTGTGTCTGCTTCTGCCATGGCAACGTTCAACGTTCAGCGTTTGTCCCTGTCGAGTGTCGATGACTCGAATAAATTCTGCGTTGCTTGTCTGGCTCGATGTAGACGAGCTGCTTGGATTGATTTTTGCTACTGCTGCGAATGCTGGTCGCCTGGTTTGAATTCTCCGAATGCTCTCATTGATGCGGTCAAGTTTGGAAACTAGCGCACAATCGCGAAAATCGAACGAGTCACGGTGCTTATGCTGAAAGGCACTACTGGAAGTTATTAGAAAACGCAATGTGTCCCGGCTGTGGCTATTCTGCAAACCAAGAAGCTGATATATTTCGCGTTCAGATGTTGACGCAATACAGTGGTACTAGACGAAAATTGGAAAGTCAATTTGTTGCGGCTGGGGACACGATATCGAAAGAAAGTATCGATACTTTTACTTTCAAGTAGTATCACAACCAAGTATTGATATAAGTACCGTACTCATTGCGACAGTACTGATATGAGTAAGTATCATATGATACTTAATAGGCCTATTTTCATTTGCAAGAGTCAGTTTAGACTTCCAACGAAGCCTGAGATTCGAATTATAATGATAGGGCCGGGAACTGGTCTGGTGCCGTTCCGTTGCTTTGTTCAAGAAAGGCTTTTTTCCAAGAATGAAGGCAAAGAAGTTGGCGATACTATTCTGTATTTTGGCTGCCGGAAGAAGAGCGAAGATTTCATTTATCAGGAAGTAGGCATGTATTCATTAACTTGTATTTTTTACTCACAGCCACTATGATGCGTTTCCTATGAACTGGAAGAATTCGTTGGTAAGTGTGTTTTGACATTAAAAACAGCATTCTCTCGGGATCAAGCACACAAAATTTACGTCACACATTCAGATCTAATTTGGAAGGTTAATTATTGGTGAGAAACTTGTACATTGTACGTTTGCTTCACTTGATTATCGTTTCCCAATTATTCTGCTCAAAGTGATATCCAGCAAAGGAAATAAGTCAGAGGCCAAAGCGCAACAGTTTAGCAAGAAAATGGAGGAAAATGGAGGTGAACAGTTTAGCAAAAGCGCAACTCAGAGAGGCTTACTGGAAAAATTAGAAATTAGGAGCACACTATTTCTGTAACTTTCCAAAAAAAAAATAATGCACCTATTTATATTGCAACAGTAGTCAATGGCCGCCGCACTCATCAGATATTCAATCGAATCATATCCTTCACTTGCTCTACTGAATATCACTACTTCATTTGAAATGAGTGATGGAGAGTCTCATGATTAGCTATGTAAATGTGAAAATTAATCGTAGAACATTTGCTGAATTTGATTTATTTCACTGCAAAAGGTTTCTATTAAAAAATACATTCATAATTTTTTTTGCCTTTTTATATATATGGACAGTATACCAATTAAATAATACAGAGAATAAAATTGCTCCTAGTCTTTGCCTTTTCATACCTAATCATTTGAATATACATATATTACAACATTAGCAACTTTTCTCCTTCGTCAACATAATATACATATATACAAAAAACTTAAATATTGCGTTATTAAATATTTAATTTGTTTTACGGGCATTTCACGTGAAGCGAACAACGAAAAAAAGTCGAGGTTCTGGATTTAGTTCATATTGAGCATAATGGTACTTCCAGAAGATAAGAACGTGTATGCACAATTTTTGGTTTCTATGAGGTTTAGTTGCCGAGTCATGGGCTTTTGAAGAATGGATGAAATTGATGAAAGGTTTTTTTCGGAAGCGGATTCTAGGATTCAAAAAAAAAGTCGAAAAAACATCAAAAATACTGACTGGTGTAGAAAATTAACTTTTTTTTAATTTTGAAATTTTGAAAATCGGAATGAAAAATTTGTGTGAAACCGGAAGTAACAATTTCAACTCTTTTTTTGAATAATTTGGACCAGGTTAATTTTGTTTATTTTTATCACAAAGCAAAGCTTAAAGTATTGTAGTTTCATGATAAAAGTTTTAGAATGGGATGGCGAGTAGTTTAAGAGGTAGGTGAATTTCAATACACATAAGTCGTATGAAGCGTGGTACCGGGAGCTTGATTAGGACAGCTAGTGAGTGTGAAAACAAAACATTTGTAGTAAAACTATTATACATCACTTATAACATTTACATAAAGAAGATAAAATATTAAAAATTGATAATGCTAATTTACTTAATGGAAAAAAACTACTTGCTTATGGAAAATGAATTTATTTCACAAATTTTACTATTTTATTCTCGTTTCTTAAACTGGTTCTTTTATTTATTGCTGGATGTGTTTCTACCACCATTTTTTTCTGCGGCTTCGACATACGTACATATAAGATAAATATCTCCACTTTTTTGCTAATATTCTTGGAATTTTTCTTATGTCTTTTGTCTTCTGATGAAATTTCAAATTGAAAGGATTGAAACATCGACAGCCACACTGAGACATATTACACACAATTCAGACTCTTTGAATTAATAACGAAAGTAATCGTCACTGCAAGCGCTAAACAATAACTCAAAAAATAACGGAAAATTCGAAATGGTTTGAAACCATATATATTATACGGGCATCATATATATTAAATAGGATTTTATAAGAAAGTAAAACCTTTTTCAACTAAAAGATGGCGCTACTAATCCTATTTCGATATCAATTTTTGTTTTTGAGCCAACTAAAAGTTGTAAGCAAGCTCTCGGTACCACGGCCCATGCGACTTCCATGTACTAAAATTCACCTACTTCTTAAACTACTGGCTATCCCATTCTAAAGCTTTTATGATAAAATAAGAATACTTACAAAAATAAACAAAATTAACCTGGTCCAAATTATTCAAAAAACGAGTTGAAATTGTTACTTCCGGTTTCACACAAATTTTTAATTCCCGTTTTCAAATCTAATTTCAAAATTAAAAAGAACAGCCAATTTTCTACAACAATCAGTATTTTTTATGTTTTTCAGGTTTTTTTTTTGAATACTAGAAATCGCTTCCAAAAAAGCCTTTCATCAATGTCATCCATTTTTCTGAAGCCCATAACTCGACAGCTAAACCTCATAGAAACAAAAACTTGTGCATCCACATTCATATCTTCTAGAAGTACAATCATGCACAATATAAACGAAATCCAGAACCTCGACTTTTTTTCGTTGTCCGCTTCACGTGAAATGCCCCTTACATTACTGTTTCAATATAAACTGTTTGGATCTTGTATTATTGAAAGACTTCTTGAACTTAAAATAGTTCATTTGTTTTACATTATGTAGCTGTCGCATAGCCCGTAGCTCAGTTTGGAAAGATGGGTTGGTTTCCATCTAAAATTTGTTCAGTCATATGTCGATACGATACCACCATCAAAGTATTGATATGAGTAAAATATCGAACAGTTTCGATTCAAGTAAAATTTTACTTGGTATCAAACGAAAGTATCGATACCGTACTAATATCAGTACTTTCATCGTGTCCCTAGTTGCGGCAGGATGTTGCAGCGCTGGGGTGACTAAACACCGCTGCTGGTATTTTCGAGAGAAAAACATGTTGTCTTCCGAAAGTTAAGGTATCGTAGATTTTAGTTTCTAGTATTAAGAGTAGATTGCCCCAGCCTGATCAGTAAACATCTTTTTTCTCCAGAGTCACGCAAACGCCACATAAGTTAGACGGGTTAAAGAAGATTATTAAGAAGCTGTAAGTGAAGCTACAAAAAAGTATTCACGGATGGCGAAAAAAAGAAATTAATTCAATTTTTTTGGTAATATATTAGCGAAATAAGTTAAATGATTTGCTTAAATCATTCGTTTTGACTGTGTCTTTTGAAATTTAAAAACAATTTTTGAGAATATTTTTCGTATGAGCTACAAAAGAAGGAAGAATCTGTTGACTCCTAATTATACCTGGAAAAAGTATTCGCGGTTAGCTGTATGTATGCAACGAAATCATAGCATGCCGAGTTCGAATTATATTTTTCGGGGAATCACATTCTAAAAATGTCAACATGAAGCCCGCGGATAATAAAAACGCCAATAAAGATAGCGCTGTGAAGTATTCGCGTGGAGTTTGGAAAGGTTTAGTAGCGATAAAACTTTTTATTTAAAAAATGGGTCGTAAAGGTTCGGAAGCTACTCCAGAGGAAAAGAGAATTATTATAAACTTGAGAAAGGAAGAAAAAAAGTTTGTTGACATATCGAATGATCTAAATAGAAGTGAATCCACAGTGAGGAGTATTTGAAAACGACATGGATCAACAGATGATTTCAAAAGTAAACATCGCTGTGGCCGTTCTCCAGTACTAATTCAACGCGAATCTCGGAAAATTGTTAGTGATACTTCAACAAATCCAACAACAACTTTTTCTGAAATTGTAACTAACATCAGCAAAACTTATGGTAAGACAGTGAGTGCTTGGACAGTGCGCAATGTACTGAAAAGTGCTGGTTATAATTCGAGAGTACCACGAAAAAAACCGTTAATCTCAAAAATAAACCAATAGAAGCGACTAACTTTTGCAAAAGAACATGACATGAAAGATTTAACATTCTGGGATATAGTATTGTTTTCAGATGAAAGTAAATTCAACTTGTTTAATTTCGATGGGAGGCGCTTAGTATGGAGAAAATCATGTACAGAACTGCAAATAGAAAACCTAAGGCAGACTGTTAAACATGGGGGCGGTGGAGTTTTAGTGTGTTGGTGTATGGCATCATCGGGGGCTGGGTTGTATTTGTCAACGGCATCGTGGACAAAAACGTTTATTTAAATATCCTGAAAGATGTCTTGAAAATCAGCAGCAATAACTTGGGTGTTGGCAGCAGTTATTTCTTTCGACAGGATAACGATCCCAAGCACACGGCTTATTGTGTGCGTCAATGGATCGCGTATAATACTCAGCATATGCTAATGCGCCACCGCAGTCCCCGGATCTCAACCCCATCGAGCAACTCTGGGATGATCTGGAAAAAAGAATTCGACAGCATACTATCATAAACAGGACACAGCTTAAAGAAGTTTTATAGGTGAAATGGGAAAACAATTCCACCGATTAGACAAAAGAAGTTGGTTCATTCGATGCCTAATTGTCTGAATGCTGTTATTAAGACCAAGGGTACCACAGTAAATACTAAATGAAATACAATTCCCACATTAAACTTTTCGCGATTACTTTTTCCACGCAATTGTTTCATGAATTTCATGTTAATTTGGTTTTGCTTTAGATATACGTTTTGTTTTGTAGGTTTAATTGTTTATTTAATATCTATGTGAGCTTAACAATAAAATTGGCTAAACATATTAAGTTGGAATTGTTTTTGCGGGATGATTAAAATGGAAAAATTTGATATTTACATAGAAATTTTTTTTTGACAAAGTGGTTTCGAAAGTATGCACTGATTCTCATCAGACACCAGCACACAGTGCATACTTGACTGATGTGACCACTTGCATCATTAATTTTTATTTACGCTAGCTGTGACAAATTTTCTATGTAAATAATCAATCATTAACTATTATTTACGCTACTTGTGAAAAATTTTCTATGTTAATAAAAAATTTTTCAATTTTAATCATCCCGCAAAAACAATTCCAATCTGATTCGGCTTCGGAGGCTTATTCCGCAAAACGATCGAGTTTCCCGTATCAATTATTCTCTACTTTAATAAGCTTTAGAGTCGATATACGTTGTCTATGCTGATTTATAGACAAAAAGGGAACCATGATCACAATTAAATAAATATTAAGTTGTTTTGAGTAAGATAAGGAACAAAAATGTCATATTTTAGATTTATATCTAAAGGCTGGTATTGAGTTAATCGTGAAGCGGAATTTCGACATGTCTCCATTATCTGGTCATTTTTTCATGGGAAAATTTTGAAAATGGAGAAAAGCGGAGACACTTATCATTTCTGACGGATAAAATGTCAAGAGGTTCAATTTTTGATCGATTTTGCTATTGAAAAGACATTTACACAATTCAATTTTCAAATTAAAATACCAAATGTCACTTTTTAGCTCGAAAGAATGAACTGCGCAAACTAAATTGGGGTGAAAAGATTGGAGACACGTGTCAATGCCATCTGCAGTTCAATTCCGGAAGTAACTTTTGACGGAAAGAATCAGCTTTTCATGCTAAGAACTAAGTGAAACTCTTGCTTATTTTCAAGCTAAATTATGAGCCAGCACAATCCACTTCGAAAGCTGGTATCCGTCAAAAGAAGATTTTACTCTGGATTTGATTGGATTGGAAAAATTGGTATATTTTCAGCCACTTCCAAGGAACTAAAGGATCAATTCGGATGTGTTCGATCAACAACAGGACAAAATAAATTCAGCAATTAACGAAAAACGGTAAGAATTGATCCATCAAAAAGGTGCAATTTTTACATACATCTTTTTTCATTCGCCAAAAATTATTTGGGCTTGGTTGGGGATTGATGTTACATTTACTATACAGACGATGCTACATCCACCGTGACCTTGCTCCATCAGATAACCATTTATTTCGATTTTTTCAAAACTTCTTAGACGGTAAAACTGATGAGATAGCACTTGCTTCAATTTTTGCCGATAAAAATTAGAAGCTCTACGAACGTGAAACTATGAAGCTATCAAAAAGATGGCAAAAGGTCATCAAATATTATGGAAAATATATCATTGATTAAAGCTCATTTTTTGTACTTAAAAAATATGAGTTATTTATGTGAAAAAAAAATCGGCAATAACTTATTTCATTACTTTCAACCCAATATATTTTTTAGGAAGTGTCGTGCTAGTCAAAGAATAGCTTAGCTACAGAGCCATTCCAAATAGCTTTAAAAAGATATGCAGTTCGAACATATAAATTTGAAACTTGAAGCTGTTGCTTCAAATTGAAATCACCAGACACTTTAAAGACATCTGCCAACTTAGTTTAACTACCATTATTTTCTCTTGACGAAATTTTTCCAGAGGTTTACTTAAAGCTGATATGAGATGATATAAGCTGATATGATTAAAAACAAATATTCTCATGAAGTGAGCAACTTTAGACCCATTTCAATGTTATCGAACGTCGGAAAAGTTTTGCAAAAAGTTATTGGTTTCGAAATTTACAGACACTGTGACGACAACTCTGTTGTCCCCGAAGAACAGTTCAGTTTTAAAAAATTACACTCTACGGAGCACGCCTTACTGATGATCCAACATTATGCTATTGATAGCCTCTGACGCAAAGAAGCAACAGTGGTATACACTTTGGACGTACAAAAGGCTTTCGACTCTGTGTGGGTCAAAGGCCTCTTGTACAAATTATCGCATTTACAAATTCCGAATTGGGCCTTGTGGATTTTGCATAGTTATATGTCTGATTGGAAGCTAACGATCTGCCTCAAAGATACTCTCTCTAATCCAATTGACGTGAAACTCGGAGTAACGCAAGGATCCATATTGGAGCCTAAATTTTATAATACCTGTACGACTTCCTTCATAGTCAAACACACCCCCATTTGTCAAAGGTGAGCCTCTATGCGGACAACACATTAGTATACGCTCATGACAGGAACCCAGGAAAAGCATTGATAGCACTTAAAGAGCATTTGGAGGTAATTGATCCATACACTTAAAGAGCATTTGGAGGTACTTGATCCCCTCTCTTTCTTTTTCTCTTTATCTATTCTTCTGCTTCTTCCTTGGGGTGGTGCAGTAGACTTAGCGATAATCTTAAATAATATGGAACAAAGACATATTTTATCGCGGATATATTTTGATTTACCTATTTCAAATTACATATTAAAAACAAATTACTAACTTTTGTCAGTCAATGATAAGCTCATTTTATAGTAAAATTGCTATTGTAAATAAAAATTAGTTTATTTTTGCTGTTATAGTAAGATATCTAGTTGCAATAATTGAATGGAATTGAAAGTTTTGAATTCAGCAAATGTAACAGAAATTAGAAAGAATATACATAATCAATAATAATAAAAAAAAAAATTAAAAATTACATCATGCATTTAACATTTTTCATAGCAAATATCTCACTAAATTTCCCATGTACTGTAGTTCAAACGAATCCACAATTTTCATCTATTCATTCACCTAAATGGATGGAATCTAATTCGATTTACGGAACAAACATTTTAGCAGAATCATGGGGCTTCAAAATTCGCATGCGATCTATACACATAAGTTTCGGTAGTATCTATCCAATCCAACTGAATCCAGCCGGTACGCGTCTGTTTGCAGCGTGCCGAGATTCAACTCCCGTTTCAAGCTGTTTTGTTCACTAACAACGGATGGGAACTTTAAGTCCGCTGTTACATGCGGCGATCAGAAACATTAGCAAGCAAAAGTGGAGCCGACTTCGACCTCCAACTCACTTGGGGCAGATAAGGTTTCGTTCTCCGTTGAATTGTGGATGTTGTCGATGTGCCGTTTATATACGGAACGACGAGTAGCGTCGTGCTAAGCAAGTATGTATCTTAAGATACGAGCAAGTATATTTAAATGCACGAATCGTAGGAGTGGAGATGCAAGTGAACATATCAATGGGTGTCAGCAAAGTGACGTCATTTGTTTGTATCCAAATGTATGATGATTTAGCCTCTAGATACTAGCTAGCTAGCAAAATAAAATGTATCACTTTCTATAAAGCTTTCATTATTAACTGGCAATATTGACATGTTTAGATGAGATTTAACTCTTGAAAGCTGACAATTTCTGAAACTTAAAAGAATTTTGCAAGTCTTAAAACAATGGTTTGGAAAACGCACGTGCAAAGTAATGATGCGATTTTGCGGCATTAACAAACCATCTTCACTGATTCAACGTTATCCACTACTTGCAATTTTCTGTTACGAACGAGAAATGATAAATTTACTGTGTCTGGAGCAAATTCTCCTCAATTCAATACTCCTCTTAGTCTTACAAATGATAAGGTATTCTCAAATGTTCGCAATCAATTCAGACAACAGTTTGAGCTGGTTATAGTGAACAAATATAGATACTTTATAAGCTCATAGTACCTATATTCAAATTGAATCTTTGCCCTAGATACCTTCCCCAAAAGATTGTTTTGGCTTAAGTACGTAAAAAACAAGCTAGATACGTAATATAGATAATTTGAGTTAATGCAAATTTCTTGGTTAGTTTAAAAATATTAAACAATAAATGTACTTTTCTAATATTTCAGATTTCAACGGGCATGCACTCAATACGGTTTAGCAGATGTCGACCTTTTCCAGTCGACCGATTTATGGGATCGTAAAAATATTGCTCTCGTAACACAAACCATTTTCGCTCTTGGTCGTTGCGTAAGTTACATTAAATACTTCGTTAACTCATAAAATTATGATTAAAACTCTCCGCAGACTTACAAACATCCGGAATACCGTGGTCCTCATCTTGGACCTCGTCCTGCCGAAGAAAATCGTCGTGAATTCAGTGAAGATCAGCTTCGCGCCAGTGAAGGTATCATTGGTCTTCAAGCTGGAACCAATAAAGGTGCAACACAATCAGGCCAAAGTTTCGGCGCAACACGTAAAATTCTTCTTGGCAAATAGATGTGATGATGACTTGATTTAACAGCAATCGAATACAAATGGAATTGTTCACATTTGTTTTTCCATTATCATATAGTGTATCTAATATAAACTGTTTTACCTTAAAAATACTTAATTGCAGTCCTACCATATAGAGAGAAAGAGAGCAATAAATTTTCAACAATACGCATAACGGTTGTTTTAGTTTTGCGAAACATAAAATCTAAAAAAAAACAAATCTATAAAATGTGTGGTATCTCAAAGTCGATTTTCATTATACGGTTAGGGTTTTGTTTATTGAAAAAAATGAATATAAATTAAATCATAAATACATATGATTTAATATATATATATATATATATATATATATATATATATATATATATATATATATATGTATATATATATATATATATATATATATATATATATATATATATATATATATATATATACATATGTATGTATATATGTATATACATATATATATGTATGTATATTTATATATAGGGTGTTTGGTACTCGGTGGACACTTTTGTAAGGAGGCTTTCCTTGATATATTTTGAGCAAAAAATTGTTCTACAGGGTGGTCCGGTTTTCAAAATCTACGGGTTTACAGGGTGGCCAATAAAACCTGTACCCTGACTCACTTAAATCATTATATCTAACTAATAATCATAACGCATAGTTTTATGGCTTGGTTTTTATGGAATCAAATTACCTTTGATTTGATGTAACATCCTAAATTGTAACTGTACCTCATTTTGAGATATTTACTTGAAAACACAAAATTTTGGCACTTCTACCCCGCAAATTCAGTGTTCAATGTCGTTTTTCTCAGAAAATCTCATGAAAAGATGCCATTTTAATTTTATTTTTTTATAGGCCATATTGTTGGCCACAAAATTTGCATACATACTTATGACTTAGATTTTACCATTTCACAAGTCGTAAGCGAAAATACATATCGCTTAAAAAGTAAATATGCCGTAAAGTGGCCCTCGTTGAAAAGAATAGTTTAAATTGTTATTTGTACTTAAGTTTTTTTACTGCCCATTAATTACTTTTTAAACTATCAATAAAATAAACTAAATTAAAATTAGTTTCAACATAATTGAAGCTCCTATCTGGATGTTAAAGGTGAAATTGGGTACAGTTCTTCGCCTTTATTAATGGAATACGTAAAAAAAAATTAAGACCCTATAAAAACAGAACCACTTTCAAATTATTGTTAGTTTCAGTACATTACTCGAACTAGAAGATATAATTAAAATTTCAAACATAAATTCAAAATATCTCACTACAGTAATGACGAATATGCAGATATTATGTACGTATATAGAGAGTACCGGGGAAGTTCACAAGCGGCGCAATCTTTGTATGTACAGAGATATCCCCATCGACGGATTCCTGGACGGAGAGTGTTTCAACAACTATACACAAGGATTCGGCAAACTGGTAGCGTTCGGACGAGCCGAGTAAACGCAAATCCTGCGCCTGCAATCGCTGTACGGACCGATGAAAAAATACTGCTTGCAGTGGAAACTGACCCATCAATCAGTATTCGACGATTGGCGTTGCAGTTTAACGTTTCTACGTGGAAAGTTTGGAGTATTTTAAAAGCAGCCCATTTACATCCCTACCGTCACACAGCAGTGCAAGAGCTGCTACCGATCGATTTGCCCAAAAGGATGGAATTCTGCAATTGGCTCCTTGACAAACAATTAGACAACGAAAATTTTTTGAACACCATTCTCTGGATGGATGAATCCTTATTTACCAGGGACGGTATCACAAACTTTTACAATTTACATACGTGGGCTGAGAGCAATCCACACACGAGAAGGACTTCATCGTTTCAGCATAGGTTCAGAGTAAATTTATGGGCAGGAGTGATTGGTAACGATTTAATTGGACCTATTAGGCTAAATAGTACCGGTTACTTACATTTTTTAAGACATGATCTGCAGGACTTATTGGAGGATATTACGCTGCAACGATTGGCTTTCATGTTTTACTAACACGATGGGGCTCCAGCTCACTATGGCCGACCACAGTTAGAGATTCGTTGAATTCCAATTTTACCAATCGCTGGATCGGTAGAAATGAACCAATACACTGGCCTGCGAGATCTCCTGATCTAACAATTATGGATTTTTTAGTATGGGGACCAGGGTTGCCAGGTGTACGGTAATTACCGTATTTGTACAGTTATTTCAAGCACCGTACGGTTAAAGGTAATCAACTGTTACCGCACGGTAATTTTGGCTTTTTCTATAAATGGCTGATTTTATGTATATTTGTACCAACTTCTGTTACCTGATCTTCTTGAAAATTCCACCAAATAATATTCCAAGCAACCCAATAAATTTATTTGGAAAATGTTACGCACTTGCAGTTTCGTATACTTCAAGTAGTTGCACCCTTAGCATTTTAGGATTTGCCAAGAACTGTGCCTAACTTTGCTAACAGCTGTAACGAAAACATTCCGTCAGGGCATTCACGAGAAATTTTGTTTGTTTTTAGATATTATTTGGATCTACATCTTGAATTTTTACTTACTCCGTAACAGTTGAAGACATACATATATCCTTCTATGAACCAAAACTTTCTACCCTTCGACAAAGCTTATCTTCCTCATTGTGTGGAAGAGTATATGTCGTTAATGAAGTTTGGCTGACTTTAAAAAGCAAAATATCGAACAAAACCACTTCTTTCCAACTGCTCTTTCAATTTAAAGTAACGAGAAAAGAGTTTTTTTCAGATTGTATTGAAACTAAGAATCTTTAATTTCTCCAGCACAAGACTTCATCCTTTTTTGTCAAAATTCTAAAGCTAGGGTGAAATAAGAGTAATTTTTTTTCAACGCCGATAAGAATTTTAAAAAATCTATGTAAATCAAAAAAGTGTTAAATCTAAAAGTTAAAGTTAAATATATAATTCAATTTATTTCTTATCAATAGAAATCAAGATCGATTTATTTGTAATAAGTAACTGTAAGTACAAGGACTTAATGTGTTATTTGGCTGATCTACAAGTACAGAAAACACCACATATTGTTTCCGCAAACTTCAATCCAACAAACAATCCAACGTTTCAAGCATATAAGTATGTAGTTTTGCCGAAATCACCCATTTAAATTGATTTTCATGGTCGACTTAGTTCGAATTGTCTTTTCGATTGGGTTCCACTCTGCTACTAAAATCGTCGAATTCGAAGAGACTATAATAAGTATTACCCATGGATCAAGTATTACCTAGTCCTATACTCTTCGCGAAACGAATTCAACGGTCAAATCCCATACAAAAGTGCTTTACTGACGAATTGAAAAGCTCTTTTTGTATGGGATTTGACCGTTGAATTCGTTTCGCGAAGAGTATAGTACTAGGCATATCTACGAACGTGCATGTGCTACATAAAACAGTCAGATAAATGTGCATTGATATCGATGTGCATTGCAGTATTGCGCAAGTGAAGCTTAAAGAAAAACCTCGAGGAAAAAGAATGGGTTTCCTGCCGCCTGCGAAAATCTCACTGACTTCGATGATGTGAGGTGATAAAGAATTGGCTGTAAGGATATATCGTTCGTTCAAGAGCTCTTTCGAGTGCTTTGAAGATTCGCTAGTGTATCATTTAACGAAAAATGTTCAACTTGATAAAGTTTTTCATTATAAAGGGTGAATACATATTTGCATGAGGTAATGTATACTGCTTTATAGCAGTTTCGACAGAATATATATCACGAATCAACAATGATCTTTTTTGTAGCACCACTAAATAAAATAAAACAAAAGTGAGAAATTCTTGGTAAAAAACGCTTTATGCAAATAATGGAAAGTCGGCATGGTTTCGGAATAACGTCAAATATTACCGAAAGATGTTTGCATATGAGACGAAGTAATATCAGTTACGAGACATATGGATATAGGTTTTTAATTCAATCGAAGGGTAAGCTGATATAGGAAAATCAAATCAAATTTAAATAAGTTTGTACTGCCCTACTAAGCGCAAAATCGGCATCTAAAAAAAATCGAAAAATTGATTTTCATAACATTAGAAAGCTTAAAACAATACGCATCTAATGATCTAAGCCTTTTAATGGTATCTTATTTAAAATATATGGAAAACATTTTAAGAAAATTTTCTAAATCTAAATACCCGATGTATCCATGTAAAGTGGAGTAAAAAAATCCTTCATCAGTTCCAAACGAACCCAGTTCTTGGTCGCCTACCTCAATTTTACCTTAAATCACTAAGGGAATTAGAGTTATATCAATATTACTGCTTTTACAAAACTTCAATTATCTTGAAAGTCGCTTTCATTGAGATACCGCTTTTGCGCTTAGTAGGGCAGAATGTTTTAGTTGATGTTTTTTTACATGTTTTTTGCTCCTCTATCCAGCAGAGAACAGAGTATACGCATTGAAAACAACAACAATCCTGTACCAGTGAATTCACTAGTACTAGTGATGCGCGATTACGAGATATTAAAATCGATTGTTTCGATTGTTCAAATATCTCGAAACATCTCGATTATTTAAGTTGGACTCGATTGTTGCAATCGAGATAATCGAGACAATCGAGCGATTCGAGATAATCGAGACAATCGAGCGATTCGAGATAATCGAGACAATCGAGCGATTCGAGATAATCGGCCGATTCGAGATAATCGAGACAATCGAGCGATTCGAGATAATCGGCCGATTCGAATAATCGAGACAATCGAGCGATTCGAGATAATCGGCCGATTCGAGATAATCGAGCGATCCGAGACAATCGAGACAATCGAACATCTCGCAATCGATCATTCGGTCGGTCAAGTCATCGACAATCGGTTGACGGCAATTGAGTGAGCCATAAAGCACGTTTCGTTGGCGCAGCCAATAAAAAAATGCTCAAATATTTCAGCAAAAATATTAAGTGTTATTATTTGATCAAACTGCAATTTTTTGGGAAATATTGATGTATAAAAGGATATGTTTATCTTAAGTTAAAATTAAGATATCTTTAACTCTTTGGTGGCGGTGGGCATGTTAGTGTTTAAGCACACCAGTATACACAGTACGCTTGTAGAACCGCTTGTGAAGAATAGATTTGAATGGATTGGATATACTATTTAGTAGATTTTTTTACGTGTGCATACATATGGAATGTAATGATCAGATATGCATGGAAATTTGTATGGCTAGCATTTATCATGTATAAATGGCTGGTAGTTTTGCTAAAACTATTAAGTCTGATCAAAGTGTATGATCAAATGTTATATGAAGTTGAGTTTTGTCATGCTGTTAAGTATGTTAAAATAAAATCTGCTTTTAGATAGTGCAGTTTAAAAGCATATCATTTATCCAGTATTTTCGTACTTGCGAGTATTTTATTCAAATATTCAAAAAGTTTTTAGGGCAAAAGTACCTGAAATCGGCCAATTTTGGGTTAGAGTGGTTTCGGTCATAACGGGTCAAGACCTATTGCTGTGATACAAAGATTTCGGTTTTGTAGGGGAGTAAGGGGTTTTTTGGCCATAGTTTGGCAAAAACTGCCTTTACCGCGCTTTCAATGATTGAAAGTGGTCGGGGAGTACAATATTGATATTTTAAGGATGAAAAAAATTTTTATGGGGAAAATTGGGTAAAAACGTCGAAATTTTCCAATTTTTTTTTTTGCGTAGCTTGAGTTCCGGGACATTTCTGAGCTGTTTTGGGGGAAAGTCCATACAAGTCTGGGAAAAAGTGGCCTAGTTTCGAAGATACGGCATAATGCACAGCCGGAGAAGCCAATCATCGAACCAAAAAGGATCTGAACCTTTTCTTATTTAGCACTTTTAGCGCTACTTTCAGTTTTTCCGGTCGGTTTTCCGGCGGATTTCATTTTGCCATATCTTCGAAACTAGGCCACATTTTCACAGACTTGTATGGACATTTCGCCCGAAACAGCTCAGAAATGTCCCCGAATTCAAGCTACGTAACAAAAAAAAAATTTGGAAAATTTCGACGTTTTTGCCCAATTTTCCCCATAAAAATTTTTTTCATCCTTAAAATATCAATATTGTACTCCCCGACCACTTTCAATCATTGAAAGCGCGGTAAAGGCAGTTTTTGCCAAACTATGGCCAAAAAACCCCTTACTCCCCTACAAAACCGAAATCTTTGTATCACAGCAATAGGTCTTGACCCGTTATGTCCGAAACCACTCTAACCCAAAATTGGCCGATTTCAGGTACTTTTGCCCTAAAAACTTTTTGAATATTTGAATAAAATATTCGCAAGTACGAAAATACTGGATAAATGATATGCTTTTAAACTGCACTATCTAAAAGCAGATTTTATTTTAACATACTTAACAGCATGACAAAACTCAACTTCATATAACATTTGATCATACACTTTGATCAGACTTAATAGTTTTAGCAAAACTACCAGCCATTTATACATGATAAATGCTAGCCATACAAATTTCCATGCATATCTGATCATTACATTCCATATGTATGCACACGTAAAAAAATCTACTAAATAGTATATCCAATCCATTCAAATCTATTCTTCACAAGCGGTTCTACAAGCGTACTGTGTATACTGGTGTGCTTAAACACTAACATGCCCACCGCCACCAAAGAGTTAAAGATATCTTAATTTTAACTTAAGATAAACATATCCTTTTATACATCAATATTTCCCAAAAAATTGCAGTTTGATCAAATAATAACACTTAATATTTTTGCTGAAATATTTGAACATTTTTTTATTGGCTGCGCCAACGAAACGTGCTTTATGGCTCACTCAATTGCCGTCAACCGATTGTCGATGACTTGACCGACCGAATGATCGATTGCGAGATGTTCGATTGTCTCGATTGTCTCGATTGCCTCGATTGTCTCGAATCGCTCGATTATCTCGAATCGGCCGATTATCTCGAATCGCTCGATTGTCTCGATTATCTCGAATCGGCCGATTATCTCGAATCGCTCGATTGTCTCGATTATCTCGAATCGGCCGATTATCTCGAGTCGCTCGATTGTCTCGATTATCTCGGATCGCTCGATTGTCTCGATTATCCCGATTGTCTCGATTATCTCGATTGTCTCGATTATTATCTCGATTATTTTGGCGCATCGATTGCGATTCTCTCGATTGCGATTATCTCGATTGTTTTGTGGCGCCGATTGCGATTATCTCGATTGTTAAAATATCTCGCAATCGCCCATCACTAACTAGTACATGAATTCTATTCCTCATTTGTAGTTTACGTGCTGAACTATAGAATGTGCTGATAGAAAAAAGAAAAGCTCATGAGAAGCTGTCTTTTTTGCTGTGAGGTGGCTTTGGGTTTTTCATGGTTCTGTTGGATGTTTAGGTAGTTAGGAAACTAGAAAAAGCTCTCATAATGTGTAGAAAGTTAAAATAAGTAATTTTCTGTTAGTTCTTTTTCTATTTTCTATCGATTGTGGTAGTGTATATTCGTTATTTTCTCCCTTTTTTCAACTGTTGTGTGCTACCACAGCAAATATAGCAACCTATGTCAGTTTTAGCAAATGCACTGCTGTTTTACACTAGATTGTTGTTTTTGCGGCATAGTTATGTTCTGTTCTGCATCGGAGCAAAAAAACACGCCTAGTATTGGTTTGCAGTTGTAGCAATATCTGTACAATTAAATTATCTAAGCAAATAATAAATTTTCGCTCTAGTAATTTGCTTGCATGAAAAACACTGACTATGCTTTAATGTAAGTGTTTTTTATAATAATTCGAAATATACTTGATTTTAGTTTAGTTATATTCTAGTTTCACAACTCATCGGTTCTAATATTTAACTAGAAAATTCGCAAGTGAAATTACGGGCAATAAATCGAGTGCTAAGAGAAACAGTTTAACATGAACTTAATTTGTAGAATAGTTTGGTTGAGTGTTTTGTGGGAGTCCGCACAAATTATTTGGTATAACTATTTTGTTTTTATTTTTCAAAACTGCTGAGATGAATTTGAAAAATTTTAAAAATTAAAAATTGAATTGACAATCAGTAGTAATTCGACCACACACTTTCACATGACAAAGATGATAAAGTATATCAATGAAAAATCAAATCACCAAACTTTTTATTCCACGCACGTAATAAAATTACTTATACCGAATATCTTTAATGGGGCTCTCAAATTCCCCTATTTATGTCCAAAATTAAATCCTTCAAAGAAATTAACAGACGCACAAGGGATAGCATCTGTTATGCAATCGGATCAAGTCTAAAAAGGGATTCCAGTAGAATATTGCACAGTTGAACAACATAAAACCAGAAGCTACAAGTGATCTCCATCGATATTTTTTGAAGAGATTGCAGTGCAAAATATTAGCTAGTTATGTCAAAATTTGTTCTACATACTGCAGTGAAATAGGTGCAACCGAAGCAAATACTAAGCCGGATAGCTTCAGGGCTCTTTGGTTTCAGCCAAAAAAATTAATAAAATTACTAGAAAATATCAGTTGTAGTCCAAGATAAAACACTAAATGTTTTACATTGTTACAACTGCACCATAAAGATAAGAATTCGTGTACTGATAATACAATAGTTTTAAGAATTAATGTTCAAAGTCAGTTTAAAGCAGAAACTAATACTCTATTGTAGAAATTCGTATGGATTTTTTAAGAGAATTTAATGATTTAATAAACTATGCATCAGTCTGAGTTTGTTCTATCAACAATAACTTTGAATCACTTTTTTCCAAGTCGTTAATTTGGGAAATAAGAATTGAAGGCGATGCATAGCAGTTTCAATTAACACATAGCAAAATCAAACAAAATGCTCAATAAGGCCTCAAGACGATCTCAGAATAGATCTCAGCAATATTATAGTTATTGCTGTAGAAATAAATTGGATACAATTCGAAAAGTACGTCACTTCAGACAGACTTATGCATATCCAACTAAGGTTTAATATAACATTTGATAATATGATCGAAAAGCAATCTACATGCTTTTAATGAGGATATATGAAGAATCGAAAGACGAGAGGGATAGGGACATTATAATGCTGAATTTAAAACACAGCAAGCAAGTGAAATTACGCTGAACTGATTCAATGGCGTCAAACAAATACCTTAAGCGAGGGCACCAAATAAAGCACGCGTAGTCCAGAATACTACGCTCGAAGGTAACGAATAAATGAATAATGGTAGAAGTGTCGGTAAACATATACGAAGAACCCAAGACAAAGTCAACAATCTTAACCCTGGAATGGTACGGTAAATTTTTGGATGATTTTAGGTACATGTTTTTACTAAAAAGAAGGCAACAATAGTATTATGTACATTTTTTATGTTATTATTAAACATAAAAAGATTATATAGCTTCTAGCCTCATGGCAGTCAGAGTGGCCAACTGGCTGATGCGCGACGAAATATAGACCGCATGTGAGTAAAAATTACTCATGGGTACCATTCTAGGGTTAAAGGCCATTATCACGGTGTTCATGACATGAACAGCAAATTCAAATTTAGAATCAAAAACCATACCAAGGTTGTTGGACAACTGACAGGGATACCAGACAAGGAATAAGAAAACATATTTGAAAACATATTTGAAAACATATTTAAAATTTTTTTTATAAGATGACATTTTTTTTTGGCACCAGCAATTAAAGACAAACAAATCAGCTTGCAATTGGAATGATATCGTTCGCAGACTTAATACCACGGTCTTATTTTCTGTAATCGCCATAAAGAAGACAGGAGGAGCTGTTGAAAGGACGAAGGTCATTGAAAAATAAGATAAAAAGTAAGGGACTTAGGATCGATTCTTGAGGAACTCCGAATGTGGGAAATATAAGAGCGGAGATGGAACCTTTTGAAGTTCCTCTGCAGAGACGAGTATGAAGATAGGAGGAAAATAAAGAACGAAAGAGACCAATTATGACAAACCCTTCAAGTTTCTTAACTAGCAGGTCACGGTTTACAGAATCAAAATCCTGCGAAATGTCCGTATAAATTATATCAACATGACATTGAGAATCAAAGGTCCAAGCGACAAAATCAGTGAAGAGCATTCGGTTTTTCGTCGCAGAGTGGCGCTTAATAAAATCAGGCTGCTCAGGAGCTAGAAAATATTGTATTATGAAGAAGGCGTTACAGGAGTTTACTGAAACAGCAGAGGAGGGACATAGGATAATAGTTGGATATGACAAATGGATTACCTGATTTGAAAATGGGGAAAATACTGGCGGCTTTCCATAATGAAGGGAAAACACCAGAGGTAAGACTTATGTTGAAACGAAAAGCAAAAGGAACACAGAGAAAGGATGAAAGGAATTTTTCGAGGATAATATTAATACCGTCAAGACTGGAATTTGCATTAGAATCTAAGGTATGCATCAGAGTTTTGGTTTCCAAAGGATTGGTTCGGGAAAAAATCAGGAAGTATTGAGGTGGTTACTGAAACAATGCTGGTCATAAGTTGCGGTGAAATGTTGTACAGGTAGCTAAGGCTCTGGTAGCTGTCGCCACTAGTGACAAATTGCAAGGTTAGTGCCAGCCTTCTTTTCCCTGGAACACTCTTCCTCAAACGAATATCTTTTTTGTTAATAACAGGCCCTGTTATTAAATTAAAAAGAAACTCTAATTCCTGTGATGACATTCTGCAAAAGGTTTCGCATTGTTCAAAAAGTTCAGTTGAAATATAATTCAAAAGATATTCTGCCCCATACCTAAAATATATACAGAAAAATTAATTTATACTTATCAATCATCTCAAAGGTACTTACTTTGTCATCGTTTTATGTAATGACGTCATCGATCACCGTCTTTTTGCCTTTTCTTTTTGATGTTACTTTTCTTCAGTTTATTATTCAAAATAATTAAGATTGCAGCTGCAATCCTTATATCGTTATTTGTAGCAGTAGTGAAATAACTAAATTATTTCTCTGTTTAGCTCTGTTCAGCTGGTGTCCTACGAAAATACTTCATGAAATTTATTTATTTATTCAAACAATCCATTTACAGGCAAAAAGCCCAATTAATTATAATGAAATAGCTTAGTACTAAAAAATTGAAAAAATTTAAGATATGAAAATCACAGCCACGGATGACAAAAAAGATAAATAAAATTAATCATCAGCAAATATTGTGTTGCGAATACTTCTTTTAAAGGTGGCAATAGAGTGTGAAAGAGGACCAAGTTGGAGGCCACTATGAGAACGTAATAGGCGCAAAACAGGAGAATGAAAGTAAGAATCAGTACGGGAAAATGGTACATCAAAGACAACAGAGGACCTAATTTGCCTCTCAAACTGCCGTTCATTAATCAAGGATACAATACATGAACTCAAATGGTCACGGCAAATTTTGAAAAGAAAGCATTCATCAAGGTAAACTTTGCGCTTTGCTAGGAGAGGGAGACTAAGGAGTGGTAAGCATTCATCATAAGGCATGTAAGGAAGATTATATTGAAAGAGTAGGTTGCGAGTGAACCTCCGTTGAACAGATTCAATGGCGTCGGAAAGATATGCAAAACGAGGAGGCCAAACTTGAGTACAGTATTCAAGTTTGGAACGAACAACGGTAACAAGTATCTTAACACATGTAAAAGTGCTAAAAGAATTATGACAGAAACGTATAGCAAGGCCAACAATCCGCAAGGCACTGTTATTAATGGGGAGAAACCACGAAAACGTGAAACTCATGAAGCGTGTGTTTTACTTTTTCTCGTGATCTTGCGATTTTCATGTGTATCGTGAAACATAACGAGAAATGAGAGATAACTCATGAGAGATTGCCATAGCTCGTCCGTAGAGTTGGAGTAGGCAGATGAGATTTCAGACATTACTCTGTTTCGTAATTCATCACAAACTTCATAGTTATCTTCTGGACGCGACGAGCAGTACATCAAGGCCGTGACCCGTGAAAAGTATTTCAATGGTAAAGAGCTACTTAAAGGCCCACATCGAGCAAAATTTTACTGCAAAATTTTTCTGAATGAATTAATAAATCTAGCCATGACCATAAACCAAACCTTTCGTTGACTTAACTTTGAGTAGGAATCAAAGTCAAATCAGGGATACCTACGTAATTATTGGAACTCAACATTCATAAACAATGTGAAAGAACTCTATTTGATGGAAATTTCTCGAAACTTAACAATATTATTCAAAAAAATTTGAATATTATAACGCAATAGATAAGAAATATCGATGAAAGTTGAAAAAATATTTGCTGCAGCCCAAACTAAATACTAGTGTGTGCTCACACCAAAGTCTGAGCTTTGTTTAAACGTTCGATATTGTTGTGGTGGCGGCTGTTCACAGCTGTTTCGGAACAAATGATCGAAACAAATCGAATCAATATTGGGATGTTTTTCTAGAAAACATTTTTCATATACACAATTGTTTAAAGAAATAAGACAAAGAAACATTTCAGTTAGTTTGTTTTAAAAACGTGATCGAGTCTAATTGCTAAATGGTTGAGATAACGGTGATGAGAAGATAAAGATTAGAAAAAGTATTTGATAAAGGAAAAAATAAATGTTTTAATTCTTTTTAATTGGCAGTTAACAAAAAGAAACTATATAATCAAATACGAGAACAAGTCGCATCTAGTTTGATTGCTTATTTTTCTAGCAGTGCTCAAAATAATACGTGTAACAGATCACCAGTCAAATGTGTCGACGCATCAGCAACCCACTGTTCGAAGTTAAAATATCGCACCATGGATGGATCGTGCAATAACCTCATTAATCCATCACTAGGAATGGCAAAGACAGCGTAATATTCCGATAAATTAAATCAAATTTCATCTGGCATAGAAATTGTCTATGCTTCCGATTCTTAGGTTCCAGCGACTTCTACCGAGTGCTTACGGAGATGGGATCCATTCTATGCGTCTGGCCAAGAGCGGAAAGCCTCTACCAAGTGCACGGCTTCTGTCCTTCACTGTCTTCGGCCGAAAGACAATACCTGACCCAGATTACACATTACTGAATATGCAATGGGGTCAGATAGTGGCACACGATTCATCGAATCGTCTCCCTGCAACAAATCCCGGTTTGAAACAATTATAATTAACCGCAGACATTAAATTTATAACTGCAAACCAATTTTAAAGTTCTCTGCTTGATATTCAGGAACAACACTAAAACTGGCTATTTTTCAGAAACAAAACAAACTTGCTGCAGTCCAGATGGGAAATATGAGACAAGGGTAACATCTCCTTGCTTCCCTATACCTGTGCCACACAACGATCCATACTTCAAAAACCGCGAGTGTCTCGACTTTGACAGATCCGCCACAGACAAAGAACAAAATTGTCCTGGAACAGAGCACCCCGTTCCAGCGGAACAAATTAGCGGAGTCACTCATTATATGGACTTATCACTTGTCTATGGAAATTCAATTGAGGAAAGTCGTAGCCTGAGAACACTTAAAAGAGGGCTCTTAAAAACTCAAAAGAACAGAAACGAGTGGCCGCCGCAAACAAATAGCATAGAAGAGTTTTGCGGAACTGATAAGTCAAATTATACATGTTTTGAATTCGGAGACCTTCGAGCAAATCAAAATACCGGCCTGACAGTTCTTCATATCGTATTCTTGCGTGAACATAATCGACTCGCTAAACAGTTGCACAAAATCAAGCCTCACTGGGATGATGAAACTTTATTCCAAGAGGCTCGTCGTATCAATATTGCTCAGTACCAGTACATTACCTTCTACGAGTGGAATATTTATTCGTATGGAGAAAAGCGTTTGCGAAAAGAAGGACTAATCTACTCTAGCCGCAAACATACATATGTGGATGATTATAACCCGTGTGTCGATCCACGAAGCATTCAATCTTTCATGCATTCGGTTTTCAGATATTTTCACAACCAAATAATGGGAAAATTAGAGTGAGCCGCAATCTGTAATGGGTATTTTACAGAACAGCTTAAGTATTTCAATTTCAGACTTATCAATGAACATCGCACTATCAATCAAACTATCGAACTGATTGACTACCTTTTTGCTCCGGGCATTTTGAAGCAGCCATGCAAATATGCCCAAATGGTACGCGGTCTTAGCACTCAAGCACAAGATCTTACGGACAAAAATTTCGATCCTGCTGTAAATTTCAAGAATCGTAGCTTAGGCTCGCAGGATGTACAGAAAATAACTGAGTATCTTTTCAGGCAGCTGAAAAATTTGTTTTCGATTCATTTTCGAAGGGTCTGAGGTCGTTCGACATTCAACGTGATCGTGATCATGGCTTGCCACCGTATAACGCCTTTAGAAAGTACTGTGGTCTAAAGCGAGCAACTTCATGGGATGACTTTCTAGATTACATTTCCTCCAAAGTAATATACTCAATTTGAAAATAATGTCAATTCGGGAAAATATATTTCGTTTTAGCATGTTGCTCTACTGAAATCAATCTACGAATCCTATGAAGATGTGGACTTGACGATTGGAGGATCTTTGGAACGGCATGAGCCCAATGCGCTAGTTGGACCCACATTTCTATGCATCAGCCTGAAACATTTTAAGAACCAACGCAAAGGTGATCGGTACTTTTTTGAAAGTGGAGTCCAGCCGTATCCCTTCACACCGAGTAATTTTTCATTAAACACATGAGCTAATATGATATCTGTGTTTTTGATTTTTCAGAACAACTCAAGGAAATTCGCAAAGCTAGTGCTGCACGATTGCTGTGTGCCAATTCACCGGTCAAACATATGCAACCAAAAGCTTTCCAGAAAATATCTAAAAGGTATGCCTTGTATGCAAAAGTTGAAGAACTTGTTTTCCAAAAATTAACTCTCTTTTAGGAATAAGCTCCGTTCCTGTTCAAAAATTCCGAAGATCAACTTGAACGCATGGAAATAAGACAACACTTTTGTGTGCACCTTCATTGATATTCATATTAATAAAATATATATATATTTAAAATGTCAGGTACCTGTTGTGAAATAATAAATTCATTTTGAAGATAAAAAATTAAACTCAAGTTTTCTAGTTTTCTAGTTCTTTTCCTTGTTGTCCATGTCGCATAAGTAAAAGAAAAAAACAAACACAGCAAAAACTCTGCCAACACTTGACTGAACTCATCCATTGGGGTTGTACAGTGTTGGAATTTGAGCCGCTGGTTTAAAAGCCTAGATATTTGACTTTCCCTACAAAATAAATCCAAGTGAAAGATTTTTGATCGAATTATGTTTATTGTAGGATCAGAATCACAAAGCAAAAAATAATTAAAAGTCAACGGTCACGAAAACATTTTTTTTGTCATATATATCGTTAACTATTGGTTAACTATGCTCTTGAACTATTTTTGTTCAATAATGTGGGACTTAGGGGAGCGATAGAGAAAATATTTAGAGAAAACTTCGATGAAATGCTCATTCAATTAGAGGATAAGCCCTATTGTTGTATACAATAGGGTTTATTCTCTAATTGAGCCTCTTCTCGCTTCTGAGCAGTATGGTTTCGTCAAGGGTAGGTCAAAAGTTTCCAACTTACTTTCATTCACCAACACTATTGCCTCCGCCATCGACCAGCAAAAGCAAGTAGATGTAGTATGTACAGACTTTGTCAAAGCTTTTGACTCCGTGAACCACGAAATCCTCCTCTCAAAGCTCGATGGTTTCAATACAAAACAAAACAGCTGCGTTGCTGGTTTTCCTCATACCTTCGTGATCGTGCTTGTTTTGTAACGTTTCACTCTTGTTCTTCTTCCCCCTTTTATCCTACTTGTGGTGTTCCGCAAGGGTCGATTCTTGGTCCTCTCCTTTTCGTCCTCTTTATAAATGATCTTCCTCCCCTCTTCAACTCCCCATGTCTCTTGTACGCTGACGATCTGAAAATTTTCAGGGCGATTGAGTCAGTGGATGACTACTCCCAGCTGCAGGATGACCTGTCTGCTCTGGGTAACTGGTGCTCTGCCAATTGTATTACCCTCAATATTGCTAAATGTTTCCAGATGTCCTTCACATGTAAATTATCCCACATCACGTTTTCCTATTCTATCCTTGGCTCCTTCCTCAGTCCAATTGATAATTTCATGGACCTTGGTGTTGTGTTTGACACTAAATTAATATTTGATGTCCACATTTTGCGTGTCACATCCAAGGCCTCGCGCTTGTGTGGCTTCATTCTAAGAGCGTCCAGACCTTATACTGATATTTCGTTGTGTGTACGCATAGATATAAGAAGAATTGATACGAAACGGGCCGAGAGAAATGAAGCAATTTTCGACCTCTGGTCGCAATGTGTTTGTGTAAAACAACAACAAATTTCATTCAGAAAAGTTGATGTATTTGGAAATTTGTGTCCATGTATTTTTTTCCCCATAATCCCAACCACCTCGTAGATCGGATGGATTGAAATGAATGTTTACATAGAGAGTCTACAGCGCTGAGGGGTGGTGCGTGCGGCATTGAGGGGAAAGCTGTTTTACAGAGAGTAAAATTGCATGTGTAGTAAAATTGCTTCATTCACGTACGGGTTCATGTATTGTGATTGGGTGTCCATTCTTTATATTTCTATGTGTGTACGTCTATATATCTCCTTCGTGCGTAGTGTCCTCGAATATTGTCATCAACTTTGGTCTCCTCATTACCATTTCTTAATTGATGCTGTTGAGTCGTTCCTCAAGCTCCGTATTCTTTAATGTGAGTATAGCATGCGTATTGACATCCTTGAGATTCCTACCCTCCTTTCAAGCAGAGTGTATTTCGATGAATGTCTCCTTTTCAAAATGATTGCTGGTTCTATTACATATATCCTCAGAGCGCAGTTTTCTGTTCGTGACCCAGTACGTCTTAACAGATCTTCATTTACCCTCAATGTACCTTTTGCTCGCACAAATGTATATTTTTATTCTCTACTTTTACGCTTGCCTGTGCAGCATACTTGTTTGAATATTGATTGTCTTCCGCCTTCGTTTCGCACTTTTAAAAATAAGTTAAGAGAATGCGTTTTATCTTAGAAATGAACTAATTTTCTGAATTTTTGATTTCTTGTCTGCGTTGAATTTTGATTAGATTCACCGCCTCTTTATATTTTGTTTAGTTTTAATTTATAGTCTCTTTTACTTTTTTTTTACATATTTAAGTTTGCTCCTTGTCTAGTCTTTAATTGGATCTGTATCTGTTGATTTTAGACAATAAATAAATAAATAAATAAATAATCTACTATCGTTTATATGCGAAGCCTTGTAAGGAGAAGATAGCTACATCAAAACAAAAATTTGATAGTAATCATATTTCACGTAAAACCAATAGTTAATTAGATACTTAAAAAAACTGATTTATGTATTGTATCCTTTGACCTTTCATAGTTTTTTCGCACACACGATTTCGTAATGGAAATTGCTTCACATCAAGGTCAATACACTCTACAAATTAGTATTTTATTCGATGACTACAATGAACGTTCGAGGAATGAGGAAAAATTCTGAAAATTTCAATTAGACTATGTAGTCAAAGCCAAAGACAAAATTTATCAAAAGTTTGCATTTTCCTTAAAAGTAAACCTTGTTTAGAAGGGTCTTTGATTTGAGGCCTTCTGTTTTAAGTACCTGCTACCGGGTCGCTAACATATTCATCGAAAATCACATTTCATTTACCCATTAATGTGTCTTATAAATCACATGATAACCTGGTGGCTGTGTCGGAATTTATCGCAATTCAAAATTTTAAACAACAATTTTTCTTTGTATACCTGTAGGCACTTGGCAACTGCATAGAACTAAGTATTTCCAAAACATGATTGTAAACAAACCAAAAGTATGATAAATTTTCATTTCTATACTACTTATTTTTTCCAAATATATATGATAGTTTGCACCGAAATACACATAGGTATTTTATATATATGTACCTACTTATAAAAATATGAGCGAAGACGTTGGAATTATATGCGATGTACAAGTGTATAGGATTTTCGACTGTTAAAAATTGGTCCTTTTGTATTCTTTTTTTTTTAGGTACTTTTAGGTTCTTTACCGTGTGTATTTTAACAATTATTTGTGTGGCAAGGGCGCAATTATAGGGCATTTTTACGAACGAACCGGTGCCGATTTTGCTCTGATATTCTTTTTTTGTGAGCTCGGGCGCAACGAAAAACAGCGAAGTATTCTAGGGAATCAACAAAAAAATCGCGCATTGTTACACAAAATATAATTCACGGAAAGGGCGGCAAATATTTCTGAGGCCTAGGGCGGCGAAATGGTCAAATCCGCCCCTGCCATCAGATCATCATAAAATTTACAGCACAACCTGATGCAAATATAATAAATATGTTGCCTTTCTGATGAATGTCCCAGCAACGCTGTATTTACGGAAGGTACGTCGACATAAGCTCTGCAAATCTTCGACTCTGCTCAACATTTTTTGCTTTTTAGGGAAAAAAAGCCACCGGTTGATAAATTTTGTGCTTTGTCTAAACAGTCAAATCGAAATTCGCAGTCTTCTCACCGCACAATAATAGTAACCTTTCATCAAATCAATTATAATCAATTTTTCAACTTTCAATATTAAGGAAACGCGACTTTGGCTGTGGTGTTATGGCAGAAGCTGATATGGTACTAGTAAAGTGTCACACATTGGGGCTATCATGTTTGGTAGAACATGTATGATATTTGATGCAGGTTGATTATACTAAAGATCAAGTTTAGTAGACCACGCATTCGAAATCTACTCTATTCCTTAACTTTTCACCGGAAAACAAATTTTAACGAAATGCACACAGTATTTGAATCTAACTTTAAACCACATTTGGTGGAAATTTAGTTGAAAAAATTGAATAGAGTTGCCAGCTATGGGAATTTTTGTGACTAAAATCTTGTAAATTTGTTAAGCAAAAAAAAGCTTTTTTCCTTATAACTTCCGATCTAGGCATGAAATCAAAACGAATTTCATGCAGTAAATGGATCTTATTGTAAATGTAAAATGGATCTTATTGTAAGTTGGAGGTTAGCAAAAAAATCGTTAGCTATGACCATTTTTGTATTTTTTGGCAATCCTTTGCTAAGCGATTTAGTCATTAAATTTTAAAATGGGAATGATCCTGCAATTACAATTAGCAACAAATATTGCGGTTTCCAAAATTTGAACAGTTTTGTTGATGGTAAGCCTAAAATTCTTTTTAGCTCTATAACTTCTAGCGCAGTCATTCAATCGGTGGGTTCAACTTAACGTGAAGCAAATTTGGTATATTTTTCGCTATGTTTCTAACACAGGGTTTTCAGCACCAGGAATTTTCGTAAATATTGCACCAACAGATGCCTTCATTATATATTCATATGCAAAGCATTTACATTAAAAATAAGCAACTTATGTTTAAATTTTCCGACTTTTGAAAACTTTTCAGATGGCAGCCTCGAACAACGTTTAATCACTGAAACTTTCGATGAAATCGAAAACAAAATTTAAAGGATGGTTGATTTTAGCATGAGCTTGCTATGGTAGACTTATTGCTGCTTCGTTGAAAATCTGTTGCCAGCACTGAATATTTTTATCATTTATGTTGTAGGAGATGCTGTCAAGAAATAGTTTTTGTTGCTTTGGGTACGGAATGGTTGATATGAAACTACAAAAAAGTGCATTACGTTTTTCCACATTTTTTATCATTCAAGAACAATTTCTTCGAAAATCATTTTTCTAGCGGTTCTGATACGCTAGAGTTTTTTTGACATATTTGGTGCGTTTTTTTTTTGCTCCTCTATCCAGAAGAGAAGGGAACAGACGCATTCAAAGCAACAACACTCCTATACCAGTGAATTCACTAGTACATAAATTATATTCCCCATTAGTAGTTCACGTGCTGAACTATAGAATGTGCAGATAGAAAAAAAAGGTTCATGAGAAGTTGTCTTTTTTGCCATGAGGTGGCAAGGCTATGTTGATTGTTTTGGTAGTTAAGAAATCAGAAAAAGCTCTCATAATGTGTAGAAAGTTAAAAGAGATAATTTGCTGTTAGTTCTTTTTATATTTTCTATCGATATTGGTAGTTTATACTCGTTATTTTCTCCCTTTATTTTCAGCTGTTTTGTGCTACTGTAGCGAATACAGCAACCTATATCAGTCTTAGCGAATGCACTGCTGTTTTGTACTAGATCGTTGTTTATGCGGCATAGTGCTATTCTGTTCTGTATCGGAGTAAAATAACGCACTTATTAGGCGTGTTTTTTTGCTCCAATACAGAACAGAATAGAACTATGTCGCCAAAACAACGATCTTGTATAAAACAGCAGTGCATTCGCTAAGACTGACATAGGTTGCTGCATTTGCTGTGGTAGCACAAAAAAGCTGAAAATAAAGGGAGAAAATTACGAATATACACTACCACAATCGATTGAAAATAGAAAAAGAACTAACAGAAAATTACATCTTTTAACTTTCTACACATTATGAGAACTTTTTCTAGTTTCCTAACTACCTAAACATCCAACATAACCATGAAAAAACCAAAGCCACCTCACAGCAAAAAAGACAGCTTCTCATGAGCTTTTCTTTTTTCTATCAGCACATTCTATAGTTCAGCACGTGAACTACTAATGGGGAATATAATGTCCGTACTAGTGAATTCACTGGTACAGGAGTGTTGTTGTTTCCAATGAGTATACTCTATTCTCTGCTGGATAGAGGAGCAAAAAAACACGCCTATTATTGCAAATCATAATCTCGCAAGATGTGTTACAAGATTTAAGAATCGTCAGGTTTCAAAAACTGTCCAATATCTTATACACAACATTACTAACAGTTCTATTCCTCATTTGTAGTTCACGTGCTGAACTATAGAATGTGCTGATAGAAAAAAGAAAAGCTCATGAGAAGCTGTCTTTTTTGCTGTGAGGTGGCTTTGGGTTTTTCATGGTTCTGTTGGATGTTTAGGTAGTTAGGAAACTAGAAAAAGCTCTCATAATGTGTAGAAAGTTAAAAGATGTAATTTTCTGTTAGTTCTTTTTCTATTTTCTATCGATTGTGGTAGTGTATATTCGTTATTTTCTCCCTTTATTTTCAACTGTTGTGTGCTACCACAGCAAACACAGCAACCTATGTCAGTTTTAGCAAATGCACTGCTGTTTTACACTAGATTGTTGTTTTTGCGGCATAGTTATGTTCTGTTCTGCATCGGAGCAAAAAAACACGCCTAGTATTGGTTTGCAGTTGCAGCAATATCTGTACAATTAAATTATCTAAGCAAGTAATAAATTTTCGCTCTAGTAGTTTGGGCAATAAAATACAGGCTTGCATGAAAAACACTGACTATGCTTTTATGTAAGTATTTTCAATAATAATTCGAAATATACTTGATTTCAGTTTAGTTGTATTCTAGTTTCACAACTCATCGGTTCTAATATTTAACTAGAAAATTCACAAGTGAAATTACGGGCAATAAATCGAGTGCTAAGAGAAACAGTTTAACATGAACTTAATTCGTAGAATAGTTTGGTTGAGTGTTTTGTGGGAGTCCGCACTAAATATTTGGTATAACTATTTTGTTTTAATTTTTCAAAACCGCTGAGATGAATTCGAAAAAATTAAAAATTGAATTGAAAATCAGTAGTAATTCGACCACACTCTTTCGCGTGACAAAGATGATAAAGTATATCAATGAAAAATCAAATCACCAAACTTTTTATTCCACGCACGTAATAAAATTATTTATACCGAATATCTTTAATGGGGCTCTCAAATTCCCCTATTTATGTCCAAAACTAAATCCTTCAAAGAAATTAACAGACGCACAAGGGATAGCATCTGTTATGCAATCGGATCAAGTCTAAAAAAGGGATTCTAGTAGAATATTGAACTTGTTGAACAGAATAGAAACGAATGTACAACCAGAAGCTACAAGTAATCTCCATCGATATTTTTCGAAGAAATTGGAGTGCAAAATATTAGCTAGTTATGTCAAAATTTGTTCTACATACTGCAGTGAAATAGGTGCAACCGAAGCAAATACTAAGCCGGATAGCTTCAGGGCTATTTGGTTTCGGCCAAATAAATTAATAAAATTACTAGAAAATATCAGTTGTAGTCCAAGATAAAACACTAGATGTTTTATATCGTTACAACTGCACCATAAAGATAAGAATTCGTGTACTGATAATACATTAGATTTAAGAATTAATGTTCAAAGTCAGTTTAAAGCAGAAACTAATACTCTATTGTAGAAATTCGTATGGATTTTTTAAGAGAATTTAATGATTTAATAAACTATGCATCAGTCTGAGTTTGTTCTATCAACAATAACTTTGAATCACTTTTTTCCAAGTCGTTAATTTGGGAAATAAGAATTGAAAGCGATGCATAGCAGTTTCAATTAACACATAGCAAAATCAAACAAAATGCTCAATAAAACCTCAAGACGATCTCAGAATAGATCTCAGCAATATTATAGTTATTGCTGTAGAAATAAATTGGATACAATTCGAAAAGTACGTCACTTCAGACAGACTTATGCATATCCAACTAAGGTTTAATGTAACATTTGATAATATGATCGAGAAGCAATCTACATGCTTTTAATGAGGATATATGAAGAATCGAAAGACGAGAGGGATACGGACATTAGAATGCTGAATTTAAAACACAGCAAGCAAATGAAACTACGCTGAACTGATTCAATGGCGTCAGACAAATACCTTAAGTGAGGGAACCAAATAAAGCACGCGTAGTCCAGAATATTACGCTCTAAAGTAACGAATAAATGAATAAAGGTAGAAATGTTGGTCAACATATACGAAGAACTCAAGACAAAGTCAACAATCTTAAAGGCCCTAATCCCGGTGTTCATGACATGAACAGCAAATTTCAATTTAGAATCAAAAACCATACCAAGGTTGTTGGACAACTGACAGGGATACCAGACAAGGAATAAGAAAACATATTTGAAAACATATTTAAAATTTTTTTTATAAGATGACATCTGATGATACTACAAGTAGTGAGAATTTTTTTTGGCACCAGAATTTAAAGACAAACAAATCAGCTTGGAATTGGAAAGAATCGTTCGCAGACTTAATACCACTGGCTCATTTTCTGTAATCGACATAAGGCAGACAGGAGGAGCTGTTAAAAGGACGAAGGTCGTTGAAAAATAAGATAAAAAGTAAGGGGCTTATGACAGATCCTTGTGGAACTCCGAATGTGGCAAATATAAGATAAGGAATGGAACCTTTTGAAGTTCCTCTGTAGATACGAATATGAAGATAGGAGGAAAATAAAGAACAAAAGAGACCCATAATGACAAACCCTTCAAGTTTCTTAACTAGCAGGTCACGGTTTACAGAATCAAAAGCCTTCGAAATGTTCGTGTAAATTATATAAACATGACATTGAGAATCAAAGGTCGGAGCGACAAAATCAATGAAGAGCATTCGGTTTTTCATCGCAGATTGGCGCTTAATGAGATCAGGCTGCTCAGGCGCTAGAAAATATTGTATTATGAAGAAGGCGTTAAAGGAGTTTACTGAAACAGCAGAGGACGGACATAGGATAATAGTTGGATATGACAGATGGATTACCTGATTTGGAAATGGGGAAAATACTGGCGGCTTTCCATAATGAAGGGAGGTAAGACTTAGGTAAGACTTATGTTGAAAAGAAAAGCAAAAGAAACACAGAGGATTCAAGGATAATATGAATACCGTCAAGACTGGAACTTGCATTAGAATCTAAGGTATGCATCAAAGTTTTGATTTCCAAAGGATTGGTTCGGGAAAAAATCAGGAGCTATTGAGGTGGTCACTGAAACAATGCTGGTAATAAGTTACGGTGAAATTTTGTACAGGTAGCTAAAGCTCTGGTTGCTGTCGCCACTAGTGGCAAATCGCAAGGTTAGTACCAGCCTTCTTTTCCCTGGAACACTCTTGCTCAACGAGTATCTTTTTTGTTAATAACAGGCCCTGTTATTAATCAAAAAGAAACTCTAATTCCTGTGATGACATTCTGCAAAAATTCTCTCATTGTTCAAAAAGTTCAATTGAAATATCATTCATAAGATATTGTGCCCATGCCTAAAATATATACAGAAAAATGAATTTATGCATATCAATCATCTCAAAGGTACTTACTTTGTCACCGTTTTCTATAATGACGTCATCGATCACCGTCTTTTTGCCTTTTCTTTTTGATGTTACTTTTCTTTAGTTTATTATTCGAAATAATTAAGATTGCAGCTGCAATCCTTATATCGTTATTTGTACCAGTAAAGAAATAACTAAATTATTTATCTATTTAGCTCTGTTCAGCTGGTGCTCTACATAAATACTTCATGAAATTTATTTATTTATTCAAACAATACATTTACAGTCAAAAAGCCCAATTACAAATATAATAGCTTAGCACTAAAAAATTGAGAAAATTCAAGATATGAAAATCAAAGCCACGAATGACAAAAAAAAGAAATAAAATTAATTAATAATTAATTAAATTAATTATTGTGTTGCGAATACTTCTTTTAAAGGTGGCAATAGAGTGTGAAAGAGAACCAAGTTGGAAGCCACTATGAGTACGTAATAGGCGCAAAACAGGAGAATGAAAGTAAGTATCAGTACGGGCAAATGGTACATCAAAGACAACAGAGGACCTAATTTGCCTCTCACACTGCCGTTCATTAATCAAGGATGCAATACATGAATTCAAATGGTGACGGCAAATTTTGAAAAGAAAGAATTCATCAAGGTAAACTTTGCGCTTTGCTAGGAGAGGGTGACTAAGGAGTGATAAGCGTTCATCATAAGGCATGTAAGAAGATTATATTGAAAGAGTAGGTTGCGAGTGAACCTCCGTTGAACAGATTCAATGGCGTCGGAAATATATGCAAAACGAGGAGACCAAACTTGAGTACAGTATTCAAGTTTGGAACGAACAACGGTAACAACTATCTTAACACATGTAAAAATGCTAAAAGAATTGTGACAGAAACGTATAGCAAGGCCGACAATCCGCGGGCCACTGTTATTAATGGAGAGAAACCACGAAAACGTGAAACTCATGAAGCGTGTGTTTTACTTTTTTTCGTGTTCTTGCGATTTTCATGTGCATCGTGAAACATAACGAGAAACTCACGAAATTCGAAAAACTAGAGCAGCATAAGAAGTCTATAGCCGCCTTTAAGATGGCTCATGAGAGATTGCCATAGCTCGTCCGTAGAGTTGGAGCAGGCAGATGAGTTTTCAGACATGACTCTGTTTTGTAATTCCTCATAAACTTCATAGTTATCTTCTAGACGCGACGAACAGTATATCGAGGCCGTGATCCGTGAAAAGCATCTCAATGGTAAAAAGGTACTTAAAGGCACACATCGAGCAATATTTTACTGCTAAATTTTTCTGAATGAATTAATAAATCTAGCCGTTATCATAAACCAAACCTTTCGTTGACTTAACTTTAAGTAGGAATCAAAGTCAAATCAGGGATACCTACGTGATTATTGGAACTCCACATTCCTATACAATGTGAAAGAACTCTATTTGATGGAAATTTCTCGAAACTTAATAATATTATTCAAAAAATTTGAATATTATAACGTAATAGATAAGAAATATCGATGAAAGCTGAAAAAATATTTGCTGCAGCCCAAACTAAATACTAGTGTGTGCTCACACTTAAGTCTGAGCTTTGTTTAAACGTTCGATATTGTTGTGGTGGCGGCTGTTCACAGCTGTTCTGGAACAAATGATCGAAACAAATCGCATCAATGTTGGGATGTTTTTCTAGAAAACATTTTTCATATGCACAACTGTCTAAAGAAATAAAACAAAGAAGCCTTTCAGTTAGTTTGTTTTAAAAACGTGATCGAGTCTTATTGCTAAATGGCTGAGATAACGATGATGAAAAGATAGATTAAAAAAAGTATTTGATGAACGAAAAAATGAAGGCAGTGAACAAAAAGAAACTATATAATCAAATACGAGAACAAGTCGCATCTAGTTAGATTGCTTATTTTTTCAGCAGTGCTCAAAATGATGCGTGTAACAGATCACCAGTCAAATGTGTCAACGCATCAGCAATCCACTGTTCGAATTTGAAATATCGCACCATGGATGGATCGTGCAATAACCTCATTAATCCATCACTAGGAATGGCTAAGACAGCGTAATATTCCCATTAATTAAATCAAATTTCATCTGACATATAAATTGTCTATGCTTCCGCTTCTTAGGTTCCAGCGACTTCTACCGAGTGCTTACGAAGATGGAATTAACTCCATGCGTCTTGCCAAGAGCGGAAACCCTCTTCCAAGTTCACGGCTTCTGTCCTTCACTGTCTTCGGCCGAAAGACAATACCTGACCCAGATTACACATTACTGAATATGCAATGGGGTCAGATAGTGACACACGATTCATCGAATCGTCTCTCTGCTACAAATCCCGGTTTGAAACAATTATAATTAACCGCAGACATTAAATTTATCACTCCAACCCATTTTAAAGTTCTCTGCTTGATACTCAGGGATAACACTAAAACTGGCTATTTTTCAGAAACAAAACAAACTTGCTGTAGCCCAGATGGGAAATATGAGACCAGTGTAACATCTCCTTGCTTTCCTATACCTGTGCCAGACAACGATCCATACTTCAAAACCCGCGAGTGTCTCGACTTTGACAGATCCGCCACAGACAAAGAACAAAATTGTCCTGGAACAGAGGACCCCGTTCCAGCGGAACAAATTAGCGGAGTCACTCATTATATGGACTTATCACTTGTCTATGGAAATTCAATTAAGGAAAGTCGTAGCCTGAGAACACTTAAAAGAGGGCTCTTAAAAACTCAAAACAACAGAAACGTGTGGCCTCCGCAAACAAATAACACAGAAGCGTTTTGCGGAACCGATGAATCAAATTATACATGTTTTGAATTCGGAGACCTTCGAGGAAATCAAAATACCGGCCTGACAGTTCTTCATATCGTATTCTTGCGTGAACATAATCGACTCGCTGCACAGTTGCACGATATTAACCCTCACTGGGATGATGAAACTTTATTCCAAGAGGCTCGTCGTATCAATATTGCTCAGTACCAGTACATTACCTTCTATGAATGGAATATATATTCGTATGGAGAAAAGCGTTTGCAAGAAGAAGGACTAATCTACTCTAGCCGCAAACAAACATATGTGAATGATTATGACCCGTGCGTCGATCCACGAAGCCTTCAATCTTTCATGCATTCGGTTTTCAGATACTTTCACAACCAAATAATGGGAAAACTAGAGTGAGCCGCAATCTGTAATGAGTATTTCACAGAACAGGTTAAGTATTTCAATTTCAGTCTAATCAATGAGCCGCGCACTATCAATCAAACTATCGAACTGGTCGACTACCTTTTTTCTCCGGGCATTTTGAAGCAGCCATGCAAATATACCCAAATGGTACGCGGTCTTAGCACTCAAGCACAAGACCTTACGGATGAAAATTTCGATCATGCTGTAAATTCCAAGAATCGTAGCTTAGGCTCGCAGTATGTACAGAAAATGAATGAGTATCTTTTCAGGCATCTGAAAAATATTTTTTCGAATCATTTTCGAAGGGTCTGAGGTCATTCGACATTCAACGAGATCGTGATCATGGCTTGCCACCGTATAACGCCTTCAGAGAGTACTGTGGTCTAAAGCGAGCAACTTCATGGGATGACTTTTTGGATTACATATCCTCCGAAGTAATATATTCAATTTCAAAATAATGTCAATTCGGGAAATTATATATCGTTTTAGCATGTTGCTCTACTCCAATCAATCTACGAATCCTATGAAGACGTGGACTTGACGATTGGAGGATCTTTGGAGCGGCATGAACCCAATGCGCTAATTGGACCCACATTTCTATGCATCAGCCTGAAACATTTGAAGAACCAACGCAAAGGTGATCGGTACTTTTTTGAAAGTGGAGACCAGCCGTATCCCTTCACACCGAGTAATTTTCCATTTATCACATGAACTAAACTAATGACATCTGTGTTTTTGATTTTTCAGATCAACTCAGGGAAATTCGCAAAGCTAGTGCCGCACGATTGCTGTGTGCCAATTCACCGGCCAAACATATGCAACCAAAAGCTTTCCAGAAAATATCTAAAAGGTATGTCTTGAGTGCAAAAGTTGAAGAGTTTGTTTTCTAAAAATAAACTCTCTTTTAGGAATCAGCTCCGTTCCTGTTCAAAAATTCCGAAGATCAACTTAAACGCATGGAAATAAGACAACACTTTTGTGTGCACCTTCGTTGATATTCATATTAATAAAATATGTATGTATATTTAAAATGTCAGGCACCTGTTGTGAAATAATAAATTCATTTGGAAGTGTAGTAAGATATATAAAAATTTCCATGTCACCATGTGTACGGCAGATGTTCGTCACCGTATGTATTTATAGCATAAGGTAGTATAAGATATATATGTATGTGTGTAAGCAGTTGTACTTGTTGATTACTAGAAGATTCGAATAGTCAGTCGTTGATAAGCCAGCGACGGGAGAAGAATAAAGATATCGCTAAGCCACAAGTGAGTTACAATTTTTATTTGACTACATCTTCAGAAGTGGGATTAGTGATTCTGAACGTGAGTGTTGTACGTAATCGTGTCGTTTAATAAACAGACCGCATTGTGAATTTGTGGCGTGTTAAAGATACAATAGCGATACTTTCATAAGTGTTCATAGGTGAATAAAATGACCACGAAGGAGTTGAAAAACAAGCTAAAATCGCTCGGGCTATCAACTAGTGGCAGAAAAGCGATTCTTCAGAGCCGTTTAGATGACGCGTTAGAGAAAAATCCAAATCGTGCACGTGCTGGTAATTATAGTCGTTATGAGGACTGTACCGGCGAGTTCGCTGAAAGCACACGAAGGCCTGAACCACACGAAATTGGTCAGAGTGTTTGTGCAGGTGATAGTGTACGTGACCGACGCATGTTTGAGAGTGACAAAGAAAACAGTGATTTCCTCGAACGTGAAAAGCATTTGTTGCTTCGCGAGATTGAATTACTGCGTAGAGAAGCGCAAATCTTCAAAACTGGGTTTGATGACAAAAGCAACGAGAAGTTGTTACATCCAACTGAAGTTGATGAGCTTCTGCCATTGTTTAAGCCAGAAGATGAAGTGTATGGCTCTTCAGTAAAGTTCGTAGAGCAAATGCAGAAATTGGCTTCAATTTACAATTGGCGTGATGCAACTCTTCTCCATTATTCGAACTTGCGGCTGAGAGGAATTGCGAAATTATGGCGGGCCAGCGAAAACAGTGCTTTTGATTCATGGGTGGATTTTAAGGAAAAACTCCTTTCGGCTTTTCCAGGCGTAGCAGATGATGTCGATGTTCATTTTCATTTATCTAGCCGGAAAATGAAATCAGGCGAAACATATGAGGAATATGTTTATGCTATGAGAAACTTATCGAGAGGTATAATTAGTGACAAATCATTAATAAAATACATTGTAGGTGGACTGCAAGATCATCATGTTAGACAGATTTTGTCCCTCCAGACTTTCAATTCGGTGTTCGAGCTAACCAAACAGCTGAAACAGTTTTCAGAAACCAGATCGAAAAATCGAGGCCGTTCAACAACAAACAACAATGAGCAAGCAACGATCGAGTTTCAACCACCAGAGTATCTCCAACAGCCGACAAAGAAGATATCGTCGAAACTTAAGTGTTTTAATTGCAATTTGATGGGACACATATCAACGGAATGTGCAAAACCGAAAAGGCAGAAAGGATATTGCTTCAAATGCGGAGTCATGGGTCATTCGGCAAGGAATTGCAACAACGAAGTAAGTCAATTAAGTACGAACGTAGCAAACTATACAGATAATTTTAATGTTAAATATATTTTAAAACTTGATCTTGTCGAGCTAGGAACAGAAATAAAACTTTCTATTCAAGCTTTAGTAGATACGGGAAGTCCCGTTAGTCTAATTAAGAAGAGCATTTTGCCGAATATTTTGCCTATTAAACCGTGTAACAAAAGTGTTCTGATAACGGGAATTAACGGCAGTAAATTAGAAATACTTGGCATACTAGAATCAAATATTACGGTTAATGGAACAGATTACTTTCAACAATTTTACGTTGTGCCAGATAATTGTATGACTCCTTGCTCTTTGCTGGGACGTGATTTCTTAATGAAGAGTAATTCGAAGCTCAACATTGGTCAAAATGTAATAAAACCAAACGAGTCTTGCTTGGAATTCAGCCACGAAATCCTTAAATTAGAAGTAGATCAAACGAATTCTTCTGCTGAATTTCGTTTTAATAATAACTTAGAGTATGGAGTGCAACAACGTGTTAAAGATTTAATTTTCAAAAATTACCTTTCGGTCTCTGCTAACGAAAACAATAACGTAGGTAAAGTTGATATGCATATGGCAATAAAACTTAGCAGTGAAAAACCCATCTGTAGCTCTCCCCGACGCCTATCCTTTTCCGAAAAGGAGCAGGTACAAAAAATTATTGATGACCTTTTAAAACAAGGAACTGTTAGACCCAGTCACTCTTCGTATTGTAGTCCGATTGTTCTTGTAAAGAAAAGCAATAAAGAAACCCGAATGTGCGTCGATTATCGTGTTCTGAACAAGGTAACAGAAAAAGATAATTATCCGTTGCCACTTATAGAGGACTTGATAGACGAACTTAGGGATAAAAAATATTTTACCTGTCTAGATTTGAAGAGCGGTTTTCACCATGTACTCATGGAGGAAAATTCCGTAAAGTATACAAGTTTCATTACTCCTATGGGCCAGTATGAATATTTGAAAATGCCTTTTGGGCTTAAGAATGCCCCGGCAGTTTTTCAGCGGTATGTAAACACAATTTTTCAGAAATTGGTGTATGAGAGAAAAGTTCAGATATACCTGGACGATATTTTAATTGCTACAAAAGAGGTAGACGAGCATATAGATATTTTGGCAGAAGTATTCACGTTAATGAAAATCAACTCTTTGAATCTTAGAATGGATAAATGCCGCTTTCTGTTTACTGAAATAGATTATTTAGGCTACCGTATTTCTGAGCAGGGTATTAAACCAAATAAACATAAGGTGGATGCTGTTAGACAATATTCAGCTTTTTGGGACTATGTTCATATTTCAGGAAATTCATTAAGAATTTTTCGTTAATCAGTAAACCACTTTATGATATGCTTAAGGAGAATCAAGATTTTATATTCGACGAACAAAAATACGAATGTTTTGAGCTACTTAAAACGAAACTCTCAGAAGCTCCCGTTTTGAGTATATTTTCACCTGATGACTATACCGAGTTGCATTGCGATGCGAGTTCTATTGGTTTTGGTGCTATTTTATTGCAGAAGAAAAATGACGGTCGAATGCACCCTATTTCGTACTTCTCTAAGCGAACCTCAGACTGTGAGTCTCGCTATCATAGTTTCGAACTAGAAACTATGGCAATAATTTATGCTCTCAGGCGTTTTCGAACGTATCTCCATGGTATTAAATTTAATATAATAACAGATTGCAATGCTTTGACTTTAACCTTACAAAAACGATTAGTTAATCCTAGAATAAATAGGTGGGTTTTAGAACTGCAAGAGTACGATTATCAGATAGAGCATCGTCCAAGTAATCGGATGCAGCATGTTGACGCGTTAAGTCGATGTCAAAATATTCTCGTCTTAGAGGAAAACTCATTCGAATGGCAGCTTGCCATTTGTCAGACTGAAGATCCAGAAATAAAAACACTAAGAGAGTCACTTCAGAAGAATGAAAGTCCTTTCTTTGAAATTAGGGATAACTTGGTGTATCGCAAAGCTGCGAAAACTAAAAAATTGTTGTTCTATGTTCCTTTATCTATGCGAATACACATTTTAAGGAATGCTCATGATTTGCATTCTCATGTAGGGACAAATAAGGTGTGTGAAATAATTAGTCGGGCTTATTGGTTTCCAAATATGACTGAGATCGTGAAGTCGTACATACAAAATTGTCCGAAGTGCATAGCATATAATGTCCCTAAAGGAAAGCAAGAAGGTTTTCTATTTTCTATACCGAAATATGATCAACCATTTTTGACGGTTCATATTGATCATTTGGGACCATTTGAACGAACACCTAAAGGGAAAAGATACATTTTTCTCGTTATTGATGGATTCACAAAATTCTTAAAATTATATTCTACTCGAACGACAAATGCTAACGAGATAATACGTTGTCTACAAGATTATTTTAGCGTATACAGTAAACCTCGAAGAATAATTTCCGATCGTGGTTCGGCTATGACATCCGATCAATTTAAGAAGTTTATCGTCCGAAACGATATACAGCATGTGTTAATCGCTACTGGTTCTCCTAAGTCTAATGGACAAGTAGAACGCATGAACCCTGATGTAGTGTCTATGATTTCTAAAGCAATTCAATCTGAGAATAATATTACTTGGGATAAAGTGCTCACACAAACAGAATACGCTTTTAATAATACTTTAAATCGTTCGATCGGCACTACGCCTAGTAAGATGCTATTCGGTGTAAACCAACGAAATGTAAATTCAGACGGAGTGTCAGATTTTGTTGAAACTGCTGTCAATGAATGTGATAGGGATTTAAATGAGGTTAGGAAAAATGCAATTGACAAAACCAAGCAAGTACAAGATTACAATAAGAAGCAATTTGATAAGAAACGCAAACCTGCCAGAGTGTATAAAGAAGGTGAATTAGTTATGATATCCAATGTTGACACTACCCCTGGCATTAGTAAAAAGTTAATACCAAAATTTAAAGGGCCATATAAAGTAAAAAAGTGTTTAGGTAATGATAGGTACGTTATTAAGGACGTGGAAGGATTTCAAGTGACTCAAAGACCTTTTGAGGGCGTGTTTAATGTAAATAGAATGAAACCTTTTATTAATTTAAGATCCTGTACAATGCCATGATTTTAGTTTAGATACTGAGAGAAAATTAACAAAAGAATAAGTGTTAAATTCATAATTCTCTCATTACAATTGGAAATTTATGTAATTAATGTACAAACGATAGTATATAAGAACTGAAAAACATAGCAACTTATAATTAAGAATACGTTTGAAAAATAGAAACATATTTTGCTAATTTCATTCACTTATGTATATTGAGTTAAGTATTTTATTCAGTTATGTATTCTCCGTACAAATTCTTACTTTCATATGAATAAATAATTTTGTAATCGAGGACGATTACGGTCAGGATGGCCGAATGTAGTAAGATATATAAAAATTTCCATGTCACCATGTGTACGGCAGATGTTCGTCACCGTATGTATTTATAGCATAAGGTAGTATAAGATATATATGTATGTGTGTAAGCAGTTGTACTTGTTGATTACTAGAAGATTCGAATAGTCAGTCGTTGATAAGCCAGCGACGGGAGAAGAATAAAGATATCGCTAAGCCACAAGTGAGTTACAATTTTTATTTGACTACAGAAGATAAAAAATTAAACTCAAGTTTTCTAGTTTTCTAGTTTTTTTCCTTGTTATCCATGTCGCATAAGTAAAAGAAAAAAACAAACACAGCAAAAACTCTGCTAACACTTGACTGAACTCATCCATTGGGGTTGTACAGTGTTGGAACATGAACCGCTGGTTTAAGAGCCTAGATATTTGACTTTCCCTACAAAATAAATCCAAGTGAAAGATTTTCGATCGAATTATGTTTATTGTAGGATCAGAATCACAAAGCAAAAAGCTCATTACAAAATCGTGTGCGCAAAAAATAATTAAAAGTCAACGGCCACGAAAACATTTTTTTTTGTCATATATATCGTTAACTATTGGTTAACTATGCTCTTGAACTATTTTTGTTAAATAATGTGGGACTTAGGGGAGCGATAGAGAAAATATTTAGAGATAACTTCGATGAAATGCTCGTTCAATTAGAGGATAAGCCCTATTGTTGTATACAATAGGGTTTATTCTCTAATTTAGCCTCTTCTCGCTTCTGAGCAGCATGGTTTCGTCAAGGGTAGGTCAACAGTTTCCAACTTATAGGTTAATCACAATACAGCGTTTTTCGCTGCGGCAAACGCAGCGTTCCACAGGGAGAGGCGTGAATCCCGCAGTTGAATTTGGTGAATCACAATGCAGCGAAAATGTCGCTGTCAATGCAACCAAGGCACCAACCAAAATCATTTTTTTTTCTTTTGTATTGCTAAATCCTGTTGTACGAGGATTAGGTTGGCTTATCAGAATACACATCAGCCATCGCTTGTCTATTCCACCAGACCATTTAACCTAATTCAAACAGAGTTAATTCAACCTAGTGGTGATGCCAGCCTATGGTAGGTATCCCCGCTAGCAGTGCGGCAAAATTAGAAATTTGGCAAATTTCGCCGCTGCCGCAAATTCCGCCGCAGCCATTGTGCGCGTTGCCATACAAAAGAGTGCATTCTAATTTTTTGACAGCACTTCCCGCAGCCCACTGCTTTGGCCACAGCGGAAAACGCTGTATTGTGATTAACCTATTACTTTCGTTCACCAACACTGCTGCCTCCGCCATCGACCAGCAAAAGCAAGTGGATGTAGTATATACAGACTTTGTCAAAGCTTTTGACTCCGTGAACCACGAAATCCTCCTCTCAAAGCTCGATGGTTTCAATACAAAACAAAACAGCTGCGTTGCTGGTTTTCCTCATACCTTTGTGATCGTGCTTGTTTTGTAACGTTTCACTCTTGTTCTTCTTCCCCCTTTTATTCAGTGAAATAATCTTGGGAACGCGCCATCCGATTGAGCTGAAACTTTCAGGATACATTGGTGTATGTGAAGAATAGGTCTAGTTCTCACTAAATGTCAATTATCTTTAACTCTTTGGCGCCGGCGGCCATTTTAGTGATATTTTTAATATACCTATTATTCCGTACACAAATAATTTTTGCAAAAATAAAGTTGACGAAATAAATTTCGAACGTGTTTTACATATGAATCGGATAATGTTTTGGAATTTTTTAACCCCATATGTGCGCTGGGTGCCTAAAAAAGAGAACGGGAAAATTTGAAAATTTTTAAATTGCGATCACTTTTCACAGAGCTACTCAATCATTACGAAATTTTTAGAACATATTGATATTATTAAGTTGTAGATTTGTGTTGATTTTAATGAGCTTGCTGGCAACCCTGTAGCTAGGGCAGGCACTGAAAGTGAAAAGCTCCAAATCATCGTCTCTCTTGAAAAAATGAAGCTTTTTCAACAAAAAGGCACTCATATGAAAATCTTTTGCTTTGTTTACATCTTCAAAGAAAAAAATTTGATATGGTACATCGGGCGCGCCTGGTAACCCTTGCCCAATTTACCTATGTTTTTAGCATCAAAAATTTCTGTTCACGGGAACTCACGATCCAATAAACAGAATTAATTGAAATTTACAGAATCTATTGGTCTTAAATAGGACCAGGTTTGATAGAAGTGATTTTGAAATGCGGGCGATTCTGTGCCAGTGGTGCCATCTTGAAAAATCACTAAAAAAGATAACTGCTTTTAGCCCTACAAATTCTGATTCAATCGTTTAATTTTGTCGAAATTCACACAGTAGCTGAACCTTACTTGAAACCAAGTTTGGTAGAAATTTGGTTGAAAAATTCGCTTGGGACTGCCAGCTATGATAATTTTGGTGTCTTAAATTTGAAAAAATAAAAGTTGGAAGTGAAAACATTCAAACCATCGAATATTCAAAAAAATGTCCGTTTCTTACAATAAAACCAATCTGTATACAAATCTTACGCTTTATTAACACGTTCGAAGTAAAAATTTGGAAATTTCATGTCGGACAAGAACGGTAACCCAGTTAACCTATATTTTCCCAGTTAACCTATATTTTGAGCTTCAAAAACTTCTGTTCACGGGAACTCACGAACCAATAATCAAATACAGCTGAAATTTACAGAATGCATTGGACTTAAGTAGAACCAGGTCTGATAGAACCGATTTTGAATTGTGGGCAACTCTGTGCCAGTGGTGCCATCTTGAAAAATTACAAAACATAAACTGCTTTTCGCCCTATGAAATGTGAATAAGTTACCAGATATTCATGAAATTGACACAGTAGCTGGACCTTACTTTAAACTCTGTTTGGTAGAAATTTGGTTGGAAAATTCGATTGGTGCTGCCAACTATGGTAATTTTTGTGTCTTTGGTTTTGAAAATTCGCTCAGGAAAATAAAACTTTTTGCCCTATAACTTCCAGTGCAGTCATGAAATCAATACGAATTTCATACAATTAGTGAAACCTAACATAAAAATTATTCAGGCCAAATTTGGTTGAAAAGTCATGATAGGGTTGCCAGCTATTGTTGGTTTTGTGTTTAATTGCAATATCTTTATTAAGCGGTTTTATCGAAGAATTTTCAAATGGTAATGATATTGTAGTGACAATAAACAGCAAATATTAATTTTTCGATTATTTGAAAAAACTAGCTTCAGGTAACTCTGAATTTCTTTATACTCCTATAACTTCGAATGTAATATAACAACGTGATGCAGATGTGATATATTCTTGGCTTTGATACTGGCAAAAGGTTGCCAGCACGAGTCGATTGTGCTACTTTTGTATCAATAAATGCTTACAGTTAGTATTCATACCGGAAACATTTACAATGAAAATAAATAACCAATGTTTCAATTCCCAAAGTTCTGCAAATTTTGCAGATCGCAGCCCCAAACACCAATTTCAGTTACAGTGCTGCAGGCACTGAGCATTTTCTTCATTGATGTTATCTGAGATGCTGCTTTCAAAAGTTTGTGAAATAAGCAGCTGATAACGAATATAACTAACCCGTATTTTGCTCTCATAAACGTTGAAATTCATGCCAGTGGTAATATCTGAAACATTCCACCATATGAGTTATAATGCATTCTTGAGACCAAAGTAAAACGTTATGTTTGAAACAGTTTGGCCGTTATAAGCAGCTCATGTGGTGGAATATGCACTCAAAACCTGCACGATTCTTCTACTGTTCTTCGAACATTAGTGTTTTTAGCGTTTCAGGTGCGCTAGAATTTTTTTTATCATTCATTTATTTGTCGATTTACACTTATTAACCATTGCACAGGTAGTACAATACCTGGGGTTGACTTAGCAATATAGTACTTAAATACTAACTTAATTTACTAAAATAAATATAGCTGAAGTCTAAATACAATTAGCTTAGCCTACTTAGACCTAAACTTAACCTAGGTCTTAACTATCCTCTCCGATTTGTCGGAAGGCTAACATAATTGAACAGCATGTCCATGAACCGCCGCTGCCCTGCTATTTCCGCTGGACGCATAAATGGCTCATTAGAGCCACTCATACGTCCGATACCCCGGATCAGTCCGTTTTCATGTCCGTCTGTCTGTGCGTAAAACCTTGTCGTCAGTTCTACAACCCGGTCCTTAAGCGGCTCAAAGCCTGTCTCCTGATTTAGGAGAGAGTTCCTCGGCCACTTTTTAGTTACCGGGTTGTAAAACCTGCCAGTGCAGGCCCATCTTTTTGGCGAACATAAGGGTTAAATTTCAACAATTCATGCATATCTACTCCAAGGTAGCGCAATTTAGGACTAGGAGTAATCCTAGAAGTTCCAAACAAGACAGCGACTTTTTTGGCCTTATTGCGGATGGTTTGGGACCCTTGATACTTGGAAGGGTTCATGAATACAGTCAGCTGTGTTTTGCTACTATTTAGCTTGATGCCCCATTCGTCAAAGTAAAGACTTAGTTCTACCAAGTAGTATTCTCTTCGCTGCTTTCAGCGGGTCTTGGATCGACGCGAATAAGAGCGTGTCATCTGCTTATTGTAGGACTTTAACTTGAGGATTGCCCGCTGGAAGAAAGAGGTAAGCAGTGAAAATGGAAACAGGTCCAGTGACAGACTTGTTATTAACGTATACATTTACGCTAACATAAAATTGTCTGTTGCCAAGGAAGCTTGCGGCGAGTCGTAATACTATTTCTGGAAATCCCAACTTGATCAACTTGTATAGAAGACGTCCGTGCCATACACTTTCGAAGGCCTTCTCGATATCCAAGGCACAAACAACCGTCGGAGTGTGTCGCTCATTCCGGTGTGAGTGTGTGACACAATCTGATCGTGCAAGTACGAGATAGCGTGCTGGGTCCCATGCTTACGCCTAAAGCCAAATTCATATTCTAGTATAATATTAGCAAGTTTGCAGTAGGTGGAAATAATTTCCAACCAAATCTTCTCAAAGAGTTTTCCCAAATTAGGAAGCAGAGAGATCGGGCGGAAATAGCTGGCCTCATTATTTTTGCCTTTTTTGTGAATGGGAACAATCTTAGCAACTTTCCATGTGTCGGGAAAGTAACCGTTGTTTAAGGCATTATTTAAAATTATGGAAAGTAATGTGAGCATAGAGATTGGAAGATGTTTAACAATAAAGCTAGACACCCCATCATACCCAGATGACTTTTTACTTTTTATACCACCTTACAAGTGCACCAAGTATTCACTATTGACAAAGTGAAATTGATCATTTGAGAGTTGCGAATCATCCGATAGATTTTCGAATGAAAACGTGACCAGCGGCTCGTTGTGACTATTGAGAAACGAATTAACTTCCTCGAGTGCATTTTGGCTATTAGATGCAGAGAAGTTGGGCGAAACAGCATTTAATTGCGATTGAAATGTTTCTGCGAACAATTCGGCCTGCACATCGGGGTCGAATCACAGAAACATTGCCAGTCGTTACCGCTATCTCTCGGTTGATGTTTTTACCAGAAAGCCCATTAATTTCTTTATACATGTCGGGGACTGGCCGAATGGCAGCCAGCCGCTGTGCAAGACACTCACTGCGAAATTTACCAACCATTTCAGCAATAAGCTTGCTGAGACAGTTGATATTCGAAAGAAGTGACCTGCACAGCGGGTGATTCCCCCCATGTCTATGAAAAATCCTCTTCAAGTTACCATCCGAATGAAGTGACCGCAAAAGGTGGTAATCCGACGGCGCATGATCCGGTGAGTAAGATGGATGTTGCATTACTTCCCAACCGGAGCTCTGTAGCATATTTCCATTTGTAGATAAGTGTGAGGTCCTTTGCAGCTGAGTGCAGTACTTCATCGAATCAATAGTTTGACCGCATGGAAGAAGCTCGTAGTAGACTATACCATTGTAATTTCACCAAATGCTGAGCATCACTTTTTGCGGACGCAAAGCCGCCTTTGCAACGGTTGCGGATGATTCTCCGGGCGAGCACCATGTTTTGGTCTGCTTGATGTTGTTGTGAACAACCTATTTCTCGTCCCTTGTCACAATTTTCTTCAAATATGGTTTTTAAGAATACCATTTCAGTAGGAATTCGCCGATCGAAATTCGATTTAACATCTTGTGCTCGGACCACTCATGAGGTACACACATGCCACAATTTTTATGCCTTTGTGAAGGTTGAATGATTAATTTTGAGCCTTTCTGCGACCTCGTGCGCTGTCAGATGAAATTCGGTGTTGATACGGTCCAAGATGACATCGTTTTCCACGGTGCCAAGGCAACCAGTCATTTTGCTCCGTATTTTCGGAACCGAAGCGAGAAAACCGACTCTGACAAGTGACTTCACTAATGGCTACCTCACCGTACACAGCCCATGTCTCTCGTTTGGCGTCCGTCACTTTTTACAGACCTTTGTTTTAGAAAAATAACAACGCGATTCTAATTTGGACCTTATTCTCTTTGATTTAATAACTCTTTTTTCGTACACCAAATAACCTTTTACCCTGCGGATGACAGTTCAAGATATAAAAAAAAATTCGTGCGAAAAAACCAGAACTTTTTCTATAACCCAATATATTTGAATTAATTTTGTACATCTGTGACGTATCAGAAATAACAATGTGTTATTTGGTCAGCAAATATTTTGAAACTAATAGATTTTCAAATAAAAACTACTTGTTTATGCATTGTATTATATGCTCATAGCATACCTTCAGCAGCTATCTACTTTTTTATTTGAAACAAACAATTGAATGTATTAATTGCAATATTAATTGGTGGAAGTTAGTTGTGATTATCGTTAGTAACTAAATAATTTGTACGATTCATAGATATCTGATCTATTAATATATTATTGCAAACTATAAGCAAGATTAATTTTAAATTTTTTTCTAAAATTTTAAAAATTATGCGAAATCCAACACATAACATTACCAGCATTGTTCGGATGCTCAAAATTGTAGCGATTCTGGTGCAATTATAATATCTAAACAAATATCTTTCCGCTCTTGTTATTCGAGCAAATAAATACGGGCTGATATGAAAATGACTTGTTAAGGGGGTAGTACCGGTTAGAATGCTAAAAACAGCCTAATTTTCAATATATTTTTTTACCTCCGTTATTTTGTATAAATTTAAAAATTTGCGTGGGTAAAATGCACATTTTGAAAATTACAAAAAAAAAATTTCATAATTTTTTTCATTTTTCTACTTATTTATAGAGGGCGCCAAAGTTGACGTCTCGAAAAATGCCTCGTATATTTTTCGAAAAATCGTATTTTTTTCACTTTGTTTCGCTTGCCAAATTTTTTTGGGTTAACTTTTGGCTTATATTGTGGTAGATTGCCACACAAGATACTTGAATGTAGTAGTGCGCCAAATTGGATTTAAATCGGTGCGGCCAATCCGGAGAATAAGTGTCCGCAGTTTGAAAAAACGTCATTTCGAGAAAAACGCATTTAAAGTATTTTTCCACTTATTTATTGAATATTATTTAAGAAATATGTTTTTATCTACTACAATTGCTCAGTTTGCAATCCCTGGACCATACATAAGTATTCTGGTGTCCACATTAGCCAGTTGCTCTTGCAGTTGGGTAGTTTTTTTTTGCCAAACGTGCTTCCTTTGCCGCTTTTTCTGCCTGACTTATGCACTCTTCATCTTTTTTCCCCCCAGTAATTAAAAGCAGCGATCTGCCGTAAACTGCCGTAACTTCTTTATATTTGGGAATATCTTAGTAAAATATTTGACGTGAAATCTGAAGGTATAATAAATTGAAAAATGCAAAAAACAAAAAACTGATTTTTTCAAAATTACAACCGGTACTACCCCCTTAAGTTGTCGGTAATGCACATGTATGTAGGTTTGCATTGGTTTTTTTTATCAAACTATTTTAAATATTAATTCGAAAAATGTCTGATTTCAGTTTAGTGACATTCGCGCTTCACAGCTAATCGGTTCTAAAAGTTAGAAAATTGACAAGTGAAGTTACTATCAATAAATTAAGTCAGCAGAAAAACAGTTTGAAAATGAATTTAGTGTTTAATGTGGTTTGGCTGAGTGTTTTGTTGGGCTGTGCACTAAGTGTTTGGTAAGCATTATTTAATGTTTGTATGGAATGTTTTCTAAATTATTGATAGTTGGTTAAAACCATTGATGAATTTTCAAAATGAAAATAAACAAAAAAATGTTGAAATAAAGTAATGACGCAATTTGGTAGTGAAACGACAGCGCATTGCTAATAACTAGTTCCTCAAAACCTTAAAATAGATATAAAAAATGTGTTTCTTCTTTTACAAACTTTGTTACAAACTGATGTTGGAATTCAGTGTGGGAAAGGATTTCAAAAACAAAATCATTCATTTTCATTAATTTGTCGAAAGTTATGTGTATTGAAATTCACCTACCTCTTAAACTACTGGCCATCCCATTTTAAAACTTTAATGATAAAATAAGAATACTGTTATAAATATAAACAAAGTTAGCCTGGTCCAAATTATTCAAAACACCGAGTTGAAATTGTTACTTCCGGTTTCGCACAAATTTTTACTTACGGTTTGCAAATCTGATTTCAAAATTAAAAAGATCAGTTAATTTTCTACACCAGTCAGTATTTTTGATGTTTTTAGATATTTTTTTTTTTTGAATCCTGGAATCCGCTTCCAAAAAGACCTTTTATCAATTTCATCCACTTTTCAGAAGCCTATAACTCGGCAACTAAGCCTCATAGAAACCAAAAATTGTGTATCCACGTTCTTATCCTCTAGAAGTACCATTATGCACAATATGAACGAAATATGAACGAAATATGCACAATATTAACGCTTCACGTGAAATGCCCCTCATACAAAATCAGCCCACTAGGAAACAACAGCTTAGGTAAAACACAGATCTTTTAAATTGTGGCGACTGAAAATTACGAAGATCTACATAGTTTCCAAGAATTACTAGGTACTCTTCGTGTGGACCACAAAGAGCAGATACGGATCGAAATTTGATTTAAAATTATTTCCTCCGAAGTTTATATCATTCTCGAAATTGTTCTTCATAGAAAATTTGTATTGCATCTCACCAGCTGTGAGCCGCCGTATTTTCTTGAAAAATACGGTGAATTTTCTTGAAAAATACGCATGAAATAAGCTTGAAAAGGGGAAATATCAGCGAAATATTTGAGACGAACTCTTATTATAACTATTAAAAACGAACTTCTATAGCTCATGTGATGGAATTAACCTTAGTAGATACCAATAAAATTTAAATTGATTTCAAGAGCTTTATTATTGGCACATTAAAATATGTGAATATTTTACATATACAGCTGAGAGTTAGTCATAGCATTATTACTAATGTTCGAAGAAAAACATAAGTATTAAACTTACTTTGGCCAAAAATTCATATTTCTATATATATATATATATATATATATATATATATATATATATATATATATATATATATATATATCATCAAAAAATTTCAGTGAAAAAATCTCAGGAACGCGCCATCCGATTGAACTGAAATTTCAGGACACATTGGTATATGTGCAGAATAGCGCCAGGTCTCACAAAAAGCTAATAATCTTTAACCCTTTGGCGCCTGCGGCCATTTTAGTGATTTTTTTTTAATCTACCTATTATTCCGTACACAAATAATTTTTGCAAAAATTAAGTTGACGAAATAAATTTCGAACGTGTTTTGTATGTGAATCGGATAATGTTTTGGAATTTTTAACCCCATGTGTGCGCTGGGTGCCTAAAAAGAGAACGGGAAAATTTGAACATTTTTAAATTGCGATAACTTTTGACAGAGCTATTTAATCACTACGAAATTTTTAGAACATATTGATATTATTTATTTGTAGATTTGTGTAGCTTTTAATGAGCGTGCTGGCAACCTTGTAGCTAGGGCAGGCACTGAAAGTGAAAACATCCAAATCATCGTCTCTCTTGAAAAAATGCCGCTTCTTCAAAAAATAGCCACTCATATGTAAATCTTGTGCTTTGTTTGCATAGACAAAAAAAAATTTGATATGGTATAACGGGCACGCTTGGTAACCCTTGCCCAATTTACCTATATTTTTAGCATCAAAAACTTCTGTTCACGGAAACTCACGATCCAATAAGCAGAATTAATTGAAATTTGCAGAATGTATTGTTTTTAAATAGAACCAGGTCTGATAGAAGTGATTTGGAAATGTGGGCAATTCTGTGCCAGTGGTGCCATCTTCAAAAATCACTAAAAAAGATAACTGCTTTTAGCCCTATAAATTCTGATTGAATCGTTCGATTTTGACGAAATTCACACAGTAGCTGGAACTTACTTTATATATTTAGCCCTATAAATTCTGATTGAATCGTTCGATTTTGACGAAATTCACACAGTAGCTGGAACTTACTTTATATATATATATATATATATATATATATATATATATATATATATATATATATATATATATATATATATATATATATATATATATATATATATATATATATATATATATATATATATATATATATATATATATCATCAAAAATCGGATAATGAATCTGGAACTTACTCACGTTTGGTGGAAATTCGGTTGAAAAATTCGGTTGGAGTTGCCAGCTATGATAATTTTTGTACCTTGAATGTGAAAAAATAAAAATTTGGAAGTGAAAATATTCAAACCATAGATAATCCTAAAAAATGTCCGTTTCTTACAATAAAACCAATCTGTATACCAATTTTATGCTTTATCTACACGTTCAAAGTGAAACTTTGGAAATTTCATGTCGGACAAGAACGGTAACTCTTTCCCAGTTAACCTATATTTTTGGCATCAACAACTTCTGTTCACGGGAACTCACGAACCAATAATCAGATACAACTGAAATTTACTGAATGTATTGGACTTAAGTAGGACCAGATCTGATAGAAGCGATTTTGAATTAAAGGCAACTCTGTGCCAGTGGTGCCATCTTGAAAAATTACAAAGAAAAACAACTGCTTTTTGCCCTATGAAATGTGAATAAGTTACCAGATTTGCATGAAATTGACACAGTAGCTGAACCTTACTCTAAACCCTGTTTGATAGAAATTCGGTTGAAAACTCAAAACCTGCACGATTCTTCTACTGTTCTTCGAGCATTAGTGTTTCTAGCGGTTCATGTGCGCTAGAGTTTTTACTAATGTTCGAAGAACATTAGTATTAAAATCGATTCGGCCAAAAATTCATATTTCCATATATATATATATATATATATATCATCAAAAAATTTCAGTGAGATAATCTCGGGAACGCGCCATCCGATTGAGCTGAAACTTTCAGGATACATTGGTGTATATGCAGAATAGGTCCAGGTTTCTTTAAATGTCAGTTGTTGTAAACCTTTTGGCGCCGGCGCCCATTTAAGTGATATTTTTAATATACCTATTATTTCGTGCACAAATGATTTTCGCAAAAATAAAGTTAACGAAATTAATTTCTAACGTGTTTTACATATGAATCGGATAATGCTTTGGAATTTTTTAACCCTATGTGTGCGCTGGGTGCCTAAAAAGAGGACGGGAAAATTTGAAAATTTTTAAATTTCGATAACTTTTGACAGAGCTATTCAATCATTACGAAGTTTTCAGGACATATTGATATTATTTAGTTGTAGATTTGTGTAGCTTTCAATGAGCGTGCTGGCAACTCTGTAGCTAGGGCAGGCACTGAAAGTGAAAACCTCCAAATCATCGTCTCTCTTGAAAAAATGCCGTTTCTTCAAAAAAAGCCACTTATATGTAAATCTTGTGCTTTGTTTACATAAACAAAAAAAAAAAAAAAGATATGGTATAACGGGCACGCCTGGTAACCCTTGCCCAATTTACCTATATTTTTAGCATCAAAAACTTCTGTTCACGGAAACTCACGATCCGATGAGCAGAATTATTTGAAATTCACAGAATGTATTGGCCTTAAATAGGACCAGGTCTGATAGAAGTAATTTTGAAATGCGGGCGATTCTGTGCCAGTGGTGCCATCTTGAAAAATCACTAAAAAAGATAACTGCTTTTAGCCCTATAGATTCTGATTGAATCGTTTGATTTTAACGAAATTCACACAGTAGCTGGTCCTTACTTCAAACCACGTTTGGTACAAATTTGGTTGAAAAATTCGGTTGGAGCTGCCAGCTATGATAATTTTGGTGTCTTAAATTTGAAAAAATTAAAATTTGGAAGTAAAAATATTCAAAACATCGAATCTCCTAAAAATGTCCGTTTCGTACAATAAAACCAATCTGTATATAAATCTTATGTTTTATCTACACGTTCAAAATAAAACTTTGGAAATTTCATGTCGGACAAGAACGGTAACCCTCTCCCAGTTAACCTATATTTTTAGCATCAAAAACTTCTGTTCACGGAAACTCACGAACCAATAATCAGATACAGCTGAAATTTACAGAATGCATTTGACTTAAGTAAGACCAGATCTGGTAGAAGCGATTTTGAATTGTGGGCAAGTCTGTGCCAGTGGTGCCATCTTGAAATATTACAAAGAAAAAAACTGCTTTTTGCCCTATGAAATGTGAATAAGTTACCAGATTTTCATGAAATTGACACAGTAGCTGAACCTTACTCTAAACTCTGTTTGATGAAAATTTGGTTGAAAAATTCGATTGGTGCTGCCAGCTATGGTAATTTTTGTGTCTTTGGTTTTGAAAATTCGCTCAGGAAAATAAAACTTTTTGCCCTATAACTTCCAGTGCAGTCATGAAATCAATACGAATTTCATACAATTAATGAAACCTGTCCTAAACATTATTCAGGCCAAATTTGGTTGAAAAGCCAAGATAGGGTTGCCAGCTATTGTTGGTTTTGTGTTTAATTGCAATATCTTTATTAAGCGGTTTTATCGTAGAATTTTCAAATGGTAATGATATTGTAGTGACAATAAACAGCAAATATTAAGCTTTCGATCATTTGAAAAAACTCGCTGCAGGTAACCCTAAATTTCTTTATACTCCTATAACTTCGAATGTAATTAAACAACGTGAAGCAGATTTGATATATTCTTGGCTTTGATACTGGCGAAAGGTTGCCAGCACGAGTCGGTTGTGCTACTTTTGTATCAATAAATGCTTACAGTTAGTATTCATACCGGAAACATTTACAATGAAAATAAATAACCGATGTTACAATTCGCAAAGTTCTGCAAATTTTTCGGATCGCTGCCCCAAACACCAACTTCAGTTACAGTGCTGCAGGCACTGAGCATTTTCTTCATTGATGTTATATGAGATGCTGCTTTCAAAATTATGTGAAATAAGCAACTGATAACGAATATAATTACCCGATTAACGAATATAAAAACCCGTGTTTTGCTCTCATAAACGTTGAAATTCATGCCAGTGGTAATATCTGAAACCTTCCACCATATGAGTTATAATGCATTCTTAAGACGAAAGTAAAACGTGGCATTTGAAACAGTTTGGCCGTAATAAGCAGCACATGTGGTGGAATATGCACTCAAAACCTGCACGATTCTTCTACTGTTCTTCGAACATTAGTTTTTCTAGCGGTTCAGGTGCGCTAGAGTTTTTTTTATTAACGTTGCTCCAAGTGTTGTATTTTAAGAATCTTTCGCTTATCACCGAGTATTTTTTTTTTTTTTTGTATTAGAAAACGCTTTTTTAAGCATTAACATTTGTTCCAGATACATAATCTTCTTTCAGAATCCATTGATAAAATAATATAGTCATACGGGCTTGGTTCAGGAATTATTTACAGATCTTACAATTGTAGAATTATTTGCCAAGTGAAAGAACAGAAAATATCAGTTAATAATCAGTAGAGGGCCATCATCAGTAGAGAAATATTTTCAGTATAAAAGTGGCAAAATTGGCAGATTTTTGGTGGCATTGACAATTTCAAAGTCAATGTCATCAAAAATAAATTGGACTTTCTTTATTTTGAACAACTTGTCCCGTCTCATTTGTTCTGATTCGATGACTGCATAAAGAAAGGGTTAGAAATATTTAGGAGGTTATGCCGCTGCACAAGTTTAAGATTTTAACTTAGGCCATGGCATCAACTCCGTTGAAACCGATATTGTACTCTTCACAAAGAAATATAAAATTCCTGAAATAAGCCAATCAGGTTAGGTGGCACTAGACTAAGTTTCAAGTTGTAAATCAAGCACCTTCGGTTTATTCTGCAAAGTAAGCTCGCTCCAAAGGTGTTCCTAGAGTAAAGAGTGCAGGCAATGCGATTTATGCCAACAAGTGGTAAAACATGGAATCTCAGATTTGCTTTAGATTACTGGATCTATACGGCGATAGCAAAGCCGGTCCTTGCTAATCGGCAATGGACAAAACCATTTTTACTGACATAACAAATAGAGTTCAGTGGTTGATGCTTCTCTGTATTACATGCCGGTTGATGCCTTTCTGTATTAGATGGGGTTTAATTATGGCTCCTTCATCTGCGTTAAATGTCCTGCTCCATCTTCGAAGCGCTGCTACAAAAAGTACTGTTACGCTAAGAAATCAGAGCATTTATAGTCAAAACTTTTAGCTACAGTGTCATTGGATTCTTTGCATGGAAAAACTTTAGAGCCGATATACATTGGCTATGCTATTACAGGCAAGAAGGGAAAAAGAGGTCGCAACTTAATAATTTTTATGAGTAAATATTATTGTTGGGTATAATTCCAAGATGTTAAAATTTATCACAACTAACGTAAACCGCTAAAAACACTATAACAGTAGAGGATTTGTACAGATTTTGAGTGTGTATTCTACCACTAGCTACTTAAGGACACCCTTAGTATTAATAGACCCTAAGCCAATTTAATTTCGATGACTTCATCGAAAGTTACAGCGGTAGAAAGGTGTTTGGGGCTGCAATCGAAAAATGCCCAGACCTTAGAAAATTTCAAATTTGGTAGGGTTTACAGCGGTTGCACCAAATGTGACCTGACCTACAGTGCGGACTAAGTGAATTTAGTCCTAAGGTGTTTACATCGAGCTGACCTAAAATTTGGTCAGGTCGAATTTAGTCCTCGTTTGTACGTGACAGCTATCATTTAGTTCAATTTTAGTTCATACACTGAATTATCTTTTCATATGTCTATCAAACGTGACTATTTAAATGATTTTTAGTCAAACGAATAGGTTGCGAGCTTAAATTCGACGTACATATACTATTAATAGTCGCGCAAAAATCAAGGCTTAAGTTGGGTGTGTTTACAGCGATATAGTCAACGATCTATTTTCGGTCAGGTCGCTTGAGACCGTTTACTGACCTATCGCTTGGGTCGGGTACTGAGTGTTTACAGCAGGTGGGCTAAATAATTTAGGTGAAATTAGGTGTATAGTCCGCGGACTAAATGTCTGCTGTAAACGGTATAATTGTTTACTTATTTTTAAATGGTTATGTACGTTTTTATTGGTACGGAAATAACAAAAACGCCTCGTGCTGGCAACCCTTTGCTACAGCCATAGCTGGCAATCCTATGATTTTTTCCAACTAAATTTCTGCTGAGTATTGTCCACAACAAGTTCAGTTCACCATTTGAATTTCGTTATGATTGAAGCTATAAGGCAAAGAAATTTGGTTTCCTGAGCGAATTTTCAAATTTTAAAACACTAAAATCACCACAGCTGGCAGCTCCAACCTAAATTTTCAACCTGATTTCTACCAAAAGTGGTTCAGAGCAAGATTCAGATATTGTGTGAATTTCATTAAAATCTAGTGACTGAATCAGAATTTATAAAGCCATTCTTGAGATGAAAGTTTTGAATAGGTTGGCCAAAAGCTCCGAATTTTTGAGATAAGTGTGCCGGGAGACATACCAAACATCTCGACAGTCTCTAAATGTAATAGTTTAAGGGGTTTTCCATTGGCTGAACCAACCAATTGTCGTGGGCATGCTGTGTTACCGTTTCTTAGCACGGAAGCGTAGTAAACACTACTTCTCGGTAGTATAAGTAGAGTGATTGTAGGGTAATGACTCCCAGTTGAGGTAGTTTGGAGAACAGAAGCACGTTTGTTTCGGGCTGCCATGATTTTTTCAACTACACCTCTTCTCTCTGGGCACCCCGAGTAGTTGGCGGGGTGGCCTTCTGAGCCACACATGACACATTACGGCTAAGATTCACTTCTATCCAGATTTCGTCTTGGGTAGTCCAAGGGAGCATGATTTTCTGCACAGGCAACGCAACGTGCTTCAAAGGCGCAGTTAGAAGAAACGTGCCAAAACCTCTGGCAACTATAGCACTGAATAATTTCTCCTTTCTTGGGCTTCTCCCAAGTAATCTTCTGGGGGAGAACATACCTTACCTTTAGAAGCTTGGTCAATTCCTCCGAACCTCCAACTATAACTCTATATAAGTCAAGACATACCTTATTAGCTCTTGGCCAGGATGTTGATAATTGATTAACCGTCTCGCTGTTTACAATTGATTTCTGGAGGTCCTTCATAACGGCTTCGCACCCAAAATCGGAAGATACTCCCCTCAATACTGCTACTGTCTTTCGCCGCTCCTTCGGAGTAAAAGGGTATCCGGAAGCTTCAATTGTATTAAGAAGCTCCATCAGCCAGTCATCTAGTTCCAGTGAACCAACTGTAATTTTTAATTTCCGCTCGCTAATGCGAGGGACTCGATAATTTGAAATTTTATGGTTTTCCATAATTTTTCCTAAAGCTGTTGGAGTTAACCCCTCGATAAAAATCGACCGACTCCAGGAGGGTTTTGATGTTTCGCAATGTTTTCTGCTGACTAACTTCCTCCCGCCAGAATGCTAAATGCACTCTCAGAATGTGCTCGCGTCGCACTAGGCTGAGAAGCTGCCTTGCGCTTCGCTACCATCCTGTCAAAATGTTTCGATGTCCGGGGATATTTCCATAGCTGCTATGCTAGATATTTTTAATTCGGATTTTACTAAAGGTATTCCTGTCACTGCAGCCGTAGGTCCTAACGTCGGCAGCTCCTTCCGAGCGGGTTTCTTCAATGGCGTATTGATTCGATTGTCGACAATGCGCTGACTGTACAGTTCGTCCCAAAGTATCCTTGCAATTAAGAAAAGAGAAAAGTAAATTTCGAAATATTCAAAATTATTTATTCAAGAACGAGAAAAAAAATTTTGTTTCCGCTCCACAACACACGTCGACACTCGTTCACGGCTCAGGCTGAACGTCAGAAAAATATAGTTTCGAACAAATATGACTCATAGATATCTTTCAGGGAAAATACGCGGGAACTTTTGCACTGACCTGATACTTTTGACAAAGCTAATTTTGAGATTATTATAAGACATAGCGCTTGACACCATAATGCATGACGAAAAATTGCAGGAGTGGGCGCAAAGCCATGTCTGGATAAAACGCAAAACAAAAGTAACATTGTCTTCATTTTAGACAAATTCGGGATTTTGACTTTTGTACGTGATGGGAATTCCTATTTGTGTTACGAAAATTTTAGTTCTTAAATAAAAGCTGCGTGAATCAATTTAGACCTTTGACCTTATACTTTAGCAGCCAATGTTCACACACTGAGCTACACAAGCTTGTATGTATTTAGCTTACTTTAATTATGCGCCAAGATTATGTTCATAGTAGTTTTGGCTATGTTACATAGCAGATAAGAAAATGTGCATAGTAGAAGAGGTAATGATTTGTGAGAACTTGGCCTTTTCAGCTATATTTTATTGCTCATGATACTTGGTATATAGCGTATGCGACCATAAATACTGCACTATGTTGATTTTCTTTAGTGTAAAGATAATGAAAATATCCAATTCCTTTTTTTGCAAGCAGCTCAGAAGCCTGATCATTTGAAAAGGTTTTTTTTAAGTTGGCTAAAGTTTTTTATTTATTAACGTATATTTTGATGTAAATTTGCCATTTTCTTTAGTATCTGACTATCACGGACTTTCGTGTCCAATAGTCCCTCGTTGCGCGGAGAGATTACCTTCAAAATATCGATATCCGTCATGAAACTGACATATATCTGGTTTTGAATGGTAAAATTGATCTTTAAATTGAAATATTCAAAACCATTTCTTAAACAAAATAAAGTTTCATAAGGAATCGATTGAAACGGAATAGTTTTTCCAGTTGTATGAAATGTTATTCAAATATTATATATTTAAACAAATACTGTTATTTTTTCCATAAAACTGTAAAGCTAAGTAGAAAAAACTGAATTTATTTCACAAATATTGTTTAAGATAGCAGAATACAATACTATGCAAATAAAAAAGGTCTTAAACCCCCAGCAAAGTATAAATACTGGAGAACCATAAGGGACAGTATTAGCACCCATTCTATTTTCATAAAATTTTACGATGTATCAAAATTGACTGACGATTCCGCACACCACGTGTCAAAATTGAATTTGACTGACGATTCCGCAAACGCTTTTGCAGCTAGCGCAGAAGAGGTATTTTCTTGCAAAAAATGTTTAATGAAGTATATACAACTACATAGTTGCGAATTGATTAGCTAAGAGCACATATTGTTGCAAGTAAAAAAGCATCAAGCTAAGGGTACAAATTCCTAATGTGTTAAGTGTAAAATGCTAGTACTAAAGACTAGACTAAATTAACATTGCATTAAGAAACGCCGAATCGCACAGTACAGTAGCTGGTATTTGCTGAAATAGTTGAGATAATAAGACTGATATACAATGAAAATCAATGAAGCTTTAAATAAAACGAGACATTTTTTCATTTAAATTGCTTTCATTTTCTATATCCAACAGTGCACAAAGCAATAAATGTACAAGGGCACCAGTCAGATGTGTCAACGCATCAACAATTCAATGTTCGAATTTGAAATATCGAACTTTCGATGGGTCATGCAATAATCCCATTGATCCAACGCTAGGAATGCCATTAACCGCGTAAATATTTCTATTAACTAAATCAAATTACATATGATTGATAAATTATATCTGCTTACAATTGTCAGATTCCAGCGACTTCTACCGAGTGCTTACGATGATGGGGTCTACTCCATGCGTCGTGCCAAGAGCGGAAACCCTCTTCCAAGTGCACGGCTTTTGGCGTACGCTGCCTTCGGTCGAAAGACAATACCTGACCCAGTTTATACATTACTGAATATGCAATGGGGTCAGATAGTCGCACACGATTCATCCAATCGCCTCTTTGCTAATGTTCCCGGTGTGGAAGCAGCCGAAGGTAAGCTACATTTATTACTACATCGCAAATGTTCAATTTCTTTGCCTAAAAAATATGACTATAAAGCTTAGTACTGCGTTCGATTTCACGTGAAATTTTCATAAAAAATTTCGCGTGAAATCTGTTTCCGCGAAAATTTCGCTCGAAAATAAGCAAGAGTTGTAATCAGTTTTTAACATGAAAAGTTGTTCTGAAATTATAGAAAAGAAGAAAATATAGATGCCATTGACACATGTCTCCAATCATTTCACGCCAGTTTATTTTGTGCAGTTTATTCTTTCAAGCTAAAAAGTGACATTTGGAGTTTGAATTTGAAAATCGAATAGTGCAAATGCCTTTCCAATAAGAAAATCGATCGAAATTTGACATTTTCTTCATGGTCTTCGCTTTTCAGCGTTGTAAAAATTTTCGCTCGAAAGAATGACGAGATAATGAAGACTTGCCAAATTTTAGCTTCACGATTAACTCAGTACCAGCCTTAACACTAAATCTGATCATTTTGCAGAAACACAACAAACTTGTTGCACTGAAGATGGAAACTACGAAACAAGGATATCACCCCCTTGCTTTCCTATTCCTGTGCCAGACAACGATCCATTCTTCACAAACCGCCAGTGTCTCGACTTTGACAGGTCCGTAACGGAAAAAGATCAAAAATGTTCAGGTACACAGAGCCCTGTTCCAGCTGAACAAATTAGTGGCGTCACTCATTACATGGACTTGTCTATTGTCTATGGAAATTCGGTTGCACAAAACCAAGGCCTGAGAACACTTACCGGAGGGCTACTAAAAACGAAAGATGGCAAATTTCCGCCAGAAACAAATACGCCAGAAGCGTTTTGCATAATCGGTGAACCTAATGGTACATGCTATGATTTGGGAGATTTTCGAGGAAATCAAAATACCGGACTGACTATGCTTCAAATCACACTTTTACTTGAACATAATCGAATCGCCCAGCAGTTGTCTTCTATTAATCCTCATTGGAATGACGAGAAAATATTTCAAGAGGCTCGTCGAATCAATACTGCTCAATATCAGTATATTACTTACTACGAATGGAACATAAATACATATGGGAGCTATCGTTCGCGCAAAGAAGGACTGACTTACACTACTCTCGGAGGACAACACGTGAATGATTATGACGCATGTGCCGATCCGCGCAGTCTTCAGTCTTTCATGCATTCGGCTTTCCGATATTTACACACACAAATCATGGGAAAATTAAAGTGTGTCACATTAAGTAATATGGATTTTCGATTTGCTTAAGATTTAAATTCCAGACTGTTCACTGAGTTACGAACCTCCAAACAGTCGATCAATCTGCTTGACCACATCGATTCTCCCGGTATTTTGGAGCAACCATGCAAATATAGCCAACTAATACGCGGCCTTAGCACTCAAGCACAGGATCTTACTGACAATAACTTCGATTTCGCTGTAAGTTTAAGTTTTCGCCGTAAGCTATGAATAAATCATAGCTTAGGCACGTAGAGATCTAGAAAAGTTGACGATGCCTCTTTCCAGGCAGCTGAAAAATTCGTAATTCCCGTCGGAGCAGCTTCCAGAGATCTAAGATCGTTCGATATTCAACGTGATCGTGATCATGGCTTGCCACCATATAACGACTTCAGAGAATACTGTGGACTAAAGCGAGCAACTTCGTGGAATGACTTTCGGGATTACATGACCTCCGAAGTAAATATATTCGATTTCAGAATAATGTCAGTTTGACAGAATAAATATTTTTCAGGATATCGCACTGCTTAAATCGATCTACGAATCCTATGAAGACGTGGACTTGACCATTGGAGGGTCTTTGGAGCGTCATGAGCCCGATGCATTACTTGGACCCACATTTCTCTGCATCGGTCTGCAACACTTTAAGAACCAGCGAAAAGGTGATCGATACTTTTTCGAAAATGGAAAGCAGCCGTATCCTTTCACGTCAAGTAATTTCCGAAAATTGCACATGAATTAAGAAGATATTTATTCTGTTCGATTTTTCAGAGCAACTCAGAGAAATTCGCAAAGCTAGTGTCGCACGATTACTTTGTGCCAATTCACCGGTGAAATATATGCAACCAAACGCTTTCAAGAAAATATCATTCCTGTATGATTTGAATGCAAATGTCGAACTTTTGCTAAATGAAAATCTTTTTTTTTTTAGAAATCCGCTCCTTCCCTGTTCATTGATCGATAAAGTCAACTTATTGCCATGGAAAGAAGAAAACTCCAATCAGCCTATTGTGAAGAGAATTCGGCAACGTCGCAACAGCAAACGCGGTAGATGGACGAGGCGGCAGAGTAAGAGTGGGTGAGCGACAGGAGCATAGTATTTAAATTTGTGGAATTTTAGTAGGAAATACATAAATAAAACAAGCAATTGAGAAAAGTTAACGTTTTTCACTTTGTAGAGGCTATACTCAAAATTCGCTTGAAAATTTCAGATGTAATAAAATAATCAATTTTTCGTAACAATACGAATCGAATATTAAGAATATTAAATTTTAAAATTAAGAATATTAAATCGAATATTATTTAAGTGGAATAAAAAAATTTGACGCTGCATGAAAAAATTACCAAAATCAATCGAAATTGCTATAACAACTGGCGAAAAATTTCCCCGTTAATCATTGTTCATGTTTTTGAAAGCTTTTTCGAATTTTTAAATCGCGAAACCTTTCAACATATCCTTGAAAACACGAAATCCATCTATCGAGCAGTACTATAAATAACAGCTAGCCTCTCAACAATAACACTTGTCAATTATGGCTTTTTTCGGAAATCAGACATATATATCAGTATACCCTTAGAAAAATATTTAAAACAATCTATCAGGTCCTGCAGACATAATATGATATTTTGAAGAAAAAAACTACACAAAAAAGTAAATTTCTTTACATGTCAGCTTTTCACGTTAAAAGTAGATTTCCTTACATTTAGAGGTCGCAGGTCATATCTTATATATTTGTGTCTTGAGTATATTTGTTAAACTGCCCATATTTTGATTAATAGCTAAGACAGTTGTTATTTTAGTATCGTAAAGAACCGATAAATTTTTCAATATTTTTAACACTGCTAACCTCTTAGTGGTTTAATAGATTTCTTTGAAAAGAAAAATAATTTAGTCTATTGTAAAATTGTGAATGAGCCTATGGCAAATATGTTTTTCACGTACTCACTTGACCAGTGGTGACTTTTTACTAATTTGTTGAAATTAAGTTGGGGAAAGAAAGTGAGGACTTCTGACAAGCAATTGCCATCAGCTTTATTTTGGTACCTTAAATTTGAAGCTTCAGTAAAGGCTGAGATCTCTTGACAAGTGCACGGGCCTGAAGCATCATCAACCTTATCCTGGCCCCTTAAAACTGATTCAGCACTGACCGAAACCTCCACAGAAAGCGGTGGAGTTAAAACCGTTTCATCTTTTTCTCACGTGTCGGTAACGATTTAGCAATCACTGAACTTATAAGCTTCAGTTTGGAGTATACTAATAGAAGTTTCGGAATTAGCAGAAGAGTCTAGTTCAAGAAGAATATCTAAATTGTGTAGTTAAGTTAATGGGCTTTCCATATCAGCGGAAAAAATATTGTTCTACTTGTGCCGACTTATTACTTGCTAGTACTTTAGGACAGTCGCACATCCAGTTTCATCCCAATTATAAATATTTTGTGGTTCAAATTTGTACTTTTCACATACAGATCTTAAATATTCAAAACATTCGCTGTCATTTTTTTTCTTAAAACTGGCGCCTCTTTACAAACTAGTTGCTTCGATAATGCGTAGACTGATTTTGGATTTTTTTTTTTAAGAAAATTGCGATAACAAGCTATTCCTGCAGAAATATTTTTTACACAACTGTCTGACTTTTTTAGTGTGTTCATTTTACTGCAGTTTACTAAGCACTCAACTAAAATCTTTTGCTCTGAAATTGTGAAAACCTGAGCGGTGTCCATTTGAATCATCCCCTGACTGGGTTCTATTTGAGTTGGTTCTGTTTGCGAGGTAACTGTCGACGCTTCAAACTTGGGATATGGAGGTTTGGATGGTGGATCACTGGCAGTTCGATTTGCGGAAGAAAGATAGGAAATGTTTTGAAACGAAGCCTCATTACATTTTGAATTTTTTCTAAATCTACAATTGTAAGTGATGTTTTTCTTACGACTAGTCTGGTTCCTCCAGCTACTGAATGAGATCCCTTTCCAGATTTGGGCTTTGACTGATCCATTGATGCTGGTAAAGAGCCAAGAATATTTTGCTGGGATCGCCACTTTAAAACACCAGCGGAATTTTTCGCGTTTCGTCCACCCTGGTAAGTTTTTAATTTTAGAATCTTTCATTAAAGTTTCCCTCTCAAGAAATTTTCAGATACAGTCTTCATCGGGATAGTTAGGAGCTCCTTTCGTATTTAGTAGACGGTTTTTCCAATGCGGCACAACTGTTCTCTGTTTGATCTAGATTCCTATGCTTATTTTTTTGATTCGCCGGGACCATTCATCCTTTGTCCAGAAGATGCCGAATTCGAAAATCATTTCGTGCTGATGGACTCGCGTTTCTGGAAAACTGACACTGTGTTGTAAAGGACTCAGTTTCATGGTTGAATGAATTATTGTCGTATTGACAGCATATTATTAATCTTTAAAAATATCACACAGAAAGCCCAACGGCGTCAAATCGCAGCTTCGTGGCGACCAATTAGCGGCAAAAAACGACAGATTACGTGATTTTCGAACTTATGGCGCAAAAGAGCGATTATTTGAGAAAAGGGTAAGTGTTTACCTGCGTACAACAACAATTGCACGTGTTCGCTCGCCAAGTTGGCGAACCATGTTCGTCGTCTGTAGATACTATAAGGAAGGCAGAGCGTATAAGCGTTTATATGATAGATAGCGCGAAAAGAACGGTATTGTGCGATATTTGCATGATGACAGAGAAGGGTAGGGAGTGAACGGTTTGCCATCAGCTGGCGCCTAAAAAGAGCCAAAACCAGATAAATTCACTTTATCATATGCAAAACTGAGAGAAGCATTTCCCAAATGTCAGGTGAGAATGTTTATATCTGTGTAGATGATATGTGAGCTGCCCTACTAATCATAAACGTTCTATCTACATTTTAGTTCTTTCGAGATATTTGTTGTGTACACTTGATTGACACTGACGTTTCGACACTGGTCGAAATGTCAAATATCACATAGATGGCGACTAGAGCGCCCTAATTGCACGCGGTGGTAAATACCTGGAACTAGGTAATTATTTTTGATTCGCGCAGATTTTTTTTGAAAAGCTTAACTGTAATACTATTGCTATAAAAGCTCAGGATTAGAATCAATAAAGATCAATCTGCATTGGTAAGCCAAATTATAAGCGGCAACCAAAACTTCCGAAAAGAATCGTTTTTCTTTATTCTAAAAACGTGTTACTCTCGGAAAGATTAATTCAGGTTTTGCAGAAGCGGCGACAGGCTCGCCAAAGCAAAGCCTTTGTTGGTTCGACTTGTGAGAAATACTCTGTCTGATTTTTGCATAAGCGGCGACAGGCTCGCCAAAGCAAAAGAAAAACAGGAATCTCGAGCGAACCAAAGCGTTAGGCAAACAATCAAAGTTATTGCAACTTTACATGGCGACCGTGCCAACGGCGGACCAAGGGAATTTAGAGTCCAACCTTCCCAAAGAAGGAGGACCTCAACCACGGGAGGACCCGCGGATCATCCAAGCGCGGAAGGACGAACTAAAACGAACGGAAATACCATATCAGGACACCCGAAGAAAGACAAAAAAACGCGGAGGAAGGATTGTATATTTGAGGAGGCTCCGAGCGGCGCTTAGAAGGGTAGCAACGGACGAAGAAAATCCACCACCCTGGGAACGACAAGGCGAGTTGTTCCAACAGATAGAGGACATAACCAACGAATTAGAAAAAAACAAATATAAGCAAACATAAATGTAAAAACAAAAATTTACATACATAAGTAGAATGAATAATGAATGAATAAGTAGAATGAATAATGAATTGAATAAAATGAATTATTGTTATGAATTATAGTTAAAAAAAAAAAAAAAAAAAAAAAAAAAAAAATAAATGAAAACTAAACAGAAAACAATATATTTTTATTAGAATACAAAAAATTTTTTTTTGAAACAAAAATGGTCCATGGTATGAACATTATTTTTTAAATGGAAGAGCAGATAAATGCCATTTCGAAAATTATAATTAATTTAAAAAAAACTCCGGGAAGGGTATACAAAAGCGATACCATAATAGAAAAATTAAGTGATATAGAAGATTTGAAGAAAAGAGTACTAGATATAGAAGATAGTTCAGAATTGCGAAAAATATTCTTAGATAAATATAGTGTAGCGAAAGAGTTATTAGAGGAAAAATTAGAACAAGCAGTAGAAAATAAAATGGGAACTTTCAATATAGAAATAGCTTTAAAATCAATACCAACTTTCAATGGAAACCCAAAAGAGGTGGATGCATTTTTAACCATAGTTGGGTTACTAAATGAAAGTCTTAATGAAGAAGGAAAAGTGAATTTATTGAATTTTGTTCAAAATGTAAAGTTAGGAGCAAGCGTGAAGGTACAACTAAGTACATTAGAAATAAACAACTATTCAGCGCTAGAAAAACACTTAAAAAATAGGTACAAAAGTAAGAAAACATTACAGCAAATACACACGCAGCTGGGTCAGCTACAGCAACGCGGAAATGTAGAAAAATATGGAGAAAAATTGTCAGAGCTCATTAGTGAATTGAGCGATATCCAAATAAATAGTCTAGGACAAAATACAACTGCACAAGAAAAGGCAGTGATAGTAAAGTCTAATGATTCTTACGCGCTTACAATTTTCAAAAATGGATTAAATGAAACTCTTAAACCTACTATTTTTGCTGCGCAACCTAAGACATTCATAGAAGCGATACAGATCGCAACTGAATTTGAAACGAGTAATAGAACACCAGAAAATGTAATGTATATTAATAGAAGACCGAATTATAACCAACAATATAACCATAATAGTAGAAACACATTTAATAGTAATAACACGTCTCATGGCTATAACAATAACAGAAATTACGGCACCAACCAGAATAGAAATTATAGAGACAATTATAATTCAAGATCAAGTGAAATGAACAATGCAAATAATTACAGAAATAACAGAAACACTTATAATAATAGAAATAACGAGTGGAATCAAAATAATCCTAATAGAAATAATAATTATAGAAATAACAATAATACTAGAAACAATTACAGCTCAAGGGGAAATGAAGTAAATCGAAATCACAGAAACTATGATAACAGCAGAACCAATAACAGAAATTTCAATGAGAGGAGACAACGAATAAATATAGTCCAGGGAAACGCGATGAGCCCGGAGGCCAGCGACAACGAACAATAAAAGTTGACCCCGGGACCAAGACAGAAAAAATATTACTACTTAACAGACAGCTCGAAAATTATGTCTCAATTTACTGCAAAGATAATAGAAAATATTTAAAATTATTGGTTGACACTGGAGCAGATGTGTCACTATGTAAAACAAGTGCGATTCCGGATGATCAAATCATAAATGAAGACAAAAGATGTAAATTTTCCGGAATAACCGATGAACAAATACAGTCGATTGGAACGACTAATTTAAATTTGAGTATTGATGGAAATAACATCAATTTTCCATTTCAAATAGTGGAATCTGATTTTCCAATTCTTACGGACGGAATATTAGGAAGGGATTTTCTTACCCAAAAATTAGCAAGAATAAACTATGAAACATATACAATAACAATGAATATAAATTATGAAGACCATACTATACCTATTGCTACAAGAAAACATAGAGTTGCAGTACCACCAAGGTGTGAATACGTATGGCCCATCGATATTAATATAGAGGAAGATAGTGTAACTACAAATAAAGAAATTAAACCAGGAGTTTATATAGCCAGTTCAATAATCCCAGTAAAAGGCGTAAAACACATTAAGATATTAAACACAAATGAAGAAGAGGTAATACTCGAAAATTTTAAAATTGAAACCGAACCGTTAAAAAACTTCAAAACTTATGAAACAAGTAAATCAGTAGCCCGAAACATCAGAGACGAACAAAGATTTAAAGACATATTAAAACATTTTAAAATAAATCATCTGAATGCGAGAGACCAGAAGCCTCTACTAGAAATTCTTAAAACATACCAGCATATATTCCACTTAGAAGGTGAAGCTTTATCCACAAACAACTTCTACACTCAAAAAATACAAGTTACAGATACCACACCGACATACATAAAGAACTACAGGTTACCTCATACACATATTAACGAAATAAATAAACAAGTACAGGAATTGTTAGACAGCAAGGTCATCGAAAATTCAACCAGCCCCTATAACTCACCATTACTTCTAACACCGAAGAAAAGTGAACAAGGCGCAAATAAATGGAGACTAGTGGTTGATTTTAGAGCACTAAATAAGAAAATAGTCAACGATAAATTCCCTCTAACAAGGCTAGAAGATGTTCTAGATAGTCTGGGGAGAGCTAAATATTTCTCTACTTTAGACATGACAAGTTCATTTCATCAAATAGAGCTTACGAAAGAGTCACGACCATTGACAGCCTTCTCAACGAACAAAGGGCACTATCAATTTAAACGACTACCATTCGGTTTGACAATTTCTTCAAACAGCTTTCAACGCATGCTAACCATAGCTCTAAGTGGACTGGACTCAGCAGCTTTTCTATATGTAGATGATATAATTGTTTTCGGCTGCAGTTTAGCACACCATAATTCAAATTTAATACGAGTACTTGAAAGATTGAAAAAATACAATCTTAAATTGAACCCTAAAAAATGCAATTTCCTGAGAAGCGAAGTGGTTTACCTGGGACATCTGATAACCAAGGATGGAGTTCGCACTGACCCCGGAAAACTTGATACAATCAAAAAGTACCCAGTACCAACAAATCCAGACGAAGTCAGAAGATTCGTCGCATTCGCCAATTATTACCGTCGATTCATCCCCGACTTTGCTAAAATAACGAAATGTCTAAACGATCTACTAAAAAAGAAAGTTGAATTCAAGTGGACACAGCAATGCCAAACTACATTCGAATTACTTAAAAGCAAACTAATGAATGCACCAATTCTACAATACCCGGACTTTAGCAAACCATTCATAGTCACAACGGATGCATCAGACTATGCATTAGGCGCAGTACTGTCACAAGGTGACATAGGACAGGACTTACCCATAACTTACGCGAGTAGAACTCTCGTTAAACACGAAATAAACAAATCTACAATAGAAAAAGAATTACTGGCGATTCATTGGGCAATAAATTTCTTCAAACCCTATCTTTTTGGAAATAAATTTACGGTGGTCACTGACCATAGACCACTGATATCGTTATTCACACACAAAAACCCATCATCAAAAATGACACGCATAAGAGTCGATTTATGTGATTATGACTTCGACATAATATACCGAAAAGGAAAAATGAATGTCAATGCGGATGCACTATCACGCATCAAGTTAAGCTCAGATTCATTAAAAGAAATGATCCCGAAACAAGACCATAACGTTAAGAACAAAAATATATTAGCAGTCACAAGAAACATGACCAGAGAGAAATACAACACACCAACGATAGAAGCACATGAACCAAACCAAAACACAAAGTTAAATGAAACGTATATATGGAACAGCGAATTGATGGTTGACATAAAAAATTTAATAAACCTAAAATTTGAAACGGGGAAAAATACAAAGATAAACATTGAAAATAACCAAGTTAAAATTGAATGCAGTGATAATCCATCGGAATTAGTTTCGTTACTGGAGAAGCTGACGTCAATAGTGACAAGGAGAAATGTAACAATGATATACTTAAAAGAAACTGATGAAATATTTACCATAATAGGGAAAAACGAATTCAAAGACATATTCAATAAATTACAACAGTGTACTCAATCAAAAGGCAAAAAAACTCTGAAAATTATAATATACAAACCCCCCAAAAGAATAACAGATAAAATAATACAATTTAAATTGATAAATGATTACCATACAACACCCATAGGAGGACATTTAGGTGTGAGAAAAACGATATTAAAACTCAAACAGAAATACATATGGAAAAATATGAACAAAATGATAAAAACCTTTATTAACAATTGTGAAACTTGTGCTAAAAATAAACAGACAAAACATATAAAAGAAAACCAAATTATAACAGACACACCTGCTAACACATTTGAAACAATCGTCATAGACACAGTAGGGCCACTTAGGTTGAGCAACAATTTTAGATATATACTAACAATGCAGTGCGAATTGTCAAAATATGTTATTGCCTACCCAATAGAATCAAAAGACGCTAAAACTATCGCGAAAACAATGGTTGAACAATTAATATTAAAACATGGCCTTTTCAAAAAACTGAAGTCAGATAATGGAACTGAATTCACCAATGAGCTAATGGCAAACATTTGTAGTATGTTAAAAATAAAACAAGTATTCTCGACACCCTATCACCATGAAACACTCGGGACAGTGGAACGTAATCACAGAGTATTAAACGAATATTTATTGAACTTTACCAATGATTACGAATGGGATAAATGGGTACCTTACTATACTTTTGCATACAACACTAGCCCCCATGTAGATACACAATATTCTCCATACGAACTAGTATATGGCAGATTACCTCATCTACCTAAAGACATAATAGAAAAAGATGAACCAATAAACAATATAGATAATTATGCTAATGAACTAAAACTCAGGTTAAAAAATAGTATCAGTCTAGCACGAAAAATAATCGATAGAGTAAAACACGAAAGAAAACTTAAATTAGACAATTTTGCAAAACCATCGAATTTGAAAGTAGGAGATTTAGTACTAGTACGAAATATGAATAGAAAAAAATTACAAAACACATACCACGGACCATACGAAATTAAATTCAGAGATGGCGTAAATTCAGATATCTTAATAAAAAACAAATGTAAAAGATATCACAACAATTTGTTAAAGTTATACAAGCCACAGACAAGAATTATAATGTAATAAACTATAAACTTACAAATAGATATTTCCACAAAAAAAAAAACAAAAAAAAAGCAAACAATATGTACACTATAAATTAAGATTAAAATACAGAAAACATCAAGAAAAGAAATATATATATGAAATCACGAATTAAATAGAATTGAGTCAGAACAAAATTAAGAATAGCATCAAGTTATATGAAATTGTAATGTATATAAAATTTCGATTAACGAAAAATGAATTAAATAGAATTAAGTCAGAACAAAATTAATAAAAACCTCAAATTATATGAAAATGTAATGTGCGAATCAAAAAATGTAATGTGCGAACGACAGGCTCGCCAAAGCAAAAGAAAAACAGGAATCTCGAGCGAACCAAAGCGTTAGGCAAACAATCAAAGTTATTGCAACTTTACATATTCAATGATTTGCGTTTTGATTTGTACCGGAGATATACGGAGGGTGCATTTTTCAATATATGTATATTTTAACATACTTCCACAAAAGATCGGTTTTTCAAATTTTGTAGAATGATGTACGAGTATTAGAGTATGTTGTTTTTTAATCCGGTGTTAACTCAAAAATGAGAAAAATGCAGATATAACGTTTATGCTTAGTAGGGCAGTGAAAGTGTGTTGGCGTGCGCATAGTCCCATCAAGAAACAGTAAGCGCAGCGAACATTTGCTGGCAACAAACGAAATTCTCTGCAGTGGGCTGCATAAAAGTGTCGGAGATATTCCTTCTACTCACCAAATGTTCGATACCATTCCGCGTTAACTATCTTATTACTTACCATTCTTATGCTCAAAATAGGTTTTGAGAAAAGCAGAGCACATGTTTATTGCCTAGTGGGAATGAGAAACGTATCTGATCGTAGCAGCGCTGCTTTGCGGGGTACTTTCTGTCTTTTTTCAACTTTCGACTTGGATATTGCTTGATATTGCTATCTATTTCTCGCAATCACTAGCAAAATATAGCAAACTGTATCGTAAATCACGTTCTTTCCGTTCTATCTACAGTACTTATGCTACTAAATAGCACGGAAAGCGCGGGATTTGCGATATAAATTACGACGTTACTCCACAAATTGCGAAAAATAGATAGCAGTACCCGATTTCGAAAATTGAAACAAGACAAAAAATAGCCCGCCAGAGGCAATGCTACGATAAAATACGTTCTTTCATTCCCACTAGGCAATACATAAAAACACCTTTTTAAAGATTGTCGATTTATGCAATATTAATTTTCTTAAAACCTAGCCTGTGTATTAAAATGGTCGGCAATTAGATAATTGAGGCGGAATACTATTTCCGATACCATTTGGAGAATAACAACAACATCCTCAACACGTTTATGCCATCCACTACAGACAATATTCTCTGTTGCCAGCGGATGTTCGCTGCGCTTACTATTTCTTGATGGGATCATACGCACAACATCAGGTTCTCACCTCTCATTTGTTGATGTATCAGGGCCGAGAATATGCTTCTCTCACTTTCGCATATGGAAAAACGTACTTATTTGGTGCGGGCTCTTTTCAGGCTCCAGCTGATCAACAATTCTAAAATCTCGTGTCAGGGCCGAGAATATGCTTCCCTCACTTTCGCAAATGGGAAAACGTACTTTATTTAGCGCGGCCTCACGAACTTGCGGATCGGGCATCAGCTGATCCGTAAACCCCCCACATGATACCCTTCTCTCCTATCGGAAAATATCGCGCTTTCCGTGCTATTTATTAGTCTATATTCTCTGGCACTGCCTTAACTTCTTCCTCAGCCTAATCTCTCGACATATCATTAAAATAAGCTTAAAACGTTTATTGCCACCGCCTGGCGAACGGCCGGTCGGCTTGGCTAATCATTAGCAGACCGCAGTCAAAGTGACGGTGGTAAGTTGATAACTTAGTATATATTAATTGCCATTACTTAACTACACTGTTTATCGGAATCGCTACCAACTAGACATTTGGAAAGCGTTTATTAAGTAAACAACTCCCTTTACCGCAACCTGAATTTCTCCCCAATTCCACCATTAAATTTCTTTTTGTTATGGGTTTCCGCTGAACGAAACGCCCATATCCAGGAAAACACGTTGATTTCGTGAAGTGACCTATGAATTACAGGCTGTCATCGGCTCGAGTGATTATCGAGAATGCTTTCGGTATCTTGGCTGCAAGGTGCCGTGTTCTGTTTAATATTCTGTATTGCTTTCCCAAAAATGCGGAGAAGATTGTGCTCGCAGCCATCGCTCTCCATAATTTTATTAAAATAAAAATAGTTTGACTGGCAGATACCGTCCACCAAGCTATGTAGATCAGGAATATAAATTTTGCAACATAATTCCAGGCAAATAGAGATATGTTACAGGCGAGGAAACAATTTCCACGTCGTTTGCGTAGCGTTTAAGCTTGGTGACAGCTTAAGCATAGTACTGAGTTTGATTTCACGTGAAATTTCCATACAAAATTTCACGTGAAATCTGCTTCGGCGAAAATTTAGCTTGAAAATAAGCAAGAGTTGTACTAAGTTCTTAGCATGAAAAGTTGCTTTGAAGTTGCTTTCGCGTTGAAAACGTAGATGGCACTGAGACATGCCTCCAGTCATTTCACGCCAATTTAGTTTGTGCAGTTCATTCTTTCGAGCGAAAAAGTGACATTTGGTGTTTCAATTTGAAAATGGAGCAGTGCAAATGTCTTTCCAATAAAAAAATCGATCGAAAAGTGAAATTCTTGACATTTTATCCGTCAGAAATGAGCATTGTCTCTGCTTTTCTCCATTGCCAAAATTTTCGTTCGAAAGAATGATCAGATAATGGAGACATGTTAAAATTTCACGTGAATTCGAACTCAGTACTATGCTTTAAGCGATAATTGTACGAGTGAAGGTGTTACGCAGAGGCAGAATAGAATGAAATAATTTGTTTAATTGTAATAAGATTATTAAAAGAATTACTTTATTTATAGTATAGGTTTATTATTAGTATAAGTTTATTAAGAATTGCTATGAACACAAGTGCTTAGTGTTAAGTTGCAATATAATCAAGTAAAGTTTTTAAATATTTATTAAATAAATTACTTAATGCGCAATTAAACAGCGTCCTCTGCAAAACAAATAAAATAATATTTGTATTGTTGAACCGTACAGTGATTTAGCCTTTAGTAACCAGATTTCGGACTTACGACAAATAACTCACTTACTTTCTGTCAGCCCTTCATTCAACTCGGCCTGTTGCGGCTCTGTTAGCATTCGCAGAATATTACGTCGAACTCTAATCCTATTATGTGGCCTTAGAGTCGACATTATTGCTAGCACCCCTCGAATGAATTGTTCATCACTACTTGGAAGAACGCTTCCGCTGCCTGAGCTACGATTGCGACTTTGAATTTATTCCGTAAAGCACTTCATTGTAGTCGCGATTGTAGTCTCGAGAGGACTTCCTCGAGGTTTCCGCCTTTCAAATATATGGCGTTGCATCATCTCCACACTTATCTCTTCATCCTCCAACGATGTATGTAAGGTGAGTGGAACTTTCCATTTCGTCCATAGCACTCGCTACTTCATTGCTGGGAGATGAAGTTCGGATAGCATTCGATGCTGGTTCGTGTTCTGAAAATATCAATTTCTCATAAAATTTTAATATGTAGAACATTAAAAATCTTACGCTCTCGGCTTTATGTGGTTATCAATCAAGCTCATGTGCTCAATCGTGGTGCGCCAGATCCTGAAAGAATGCTGCGCTTTCTGATTTCCTAGGCATACTAGTCTCGCAAAGCCTTCAATTTACATTGACATACATCCACTGTAAGATAAATCAGAAATATATCTACTATGCTGTTTTGATTAACAAATTTTTTTTTTCATTTAATACAATGTGAAATATGTAAATAAAAACTTACCATCACCGGATATTTTTTCGCTTATGTGCAACCACACACGGAATTCGGCAGTGACATTTCTGTACCCGCCGCTTGCCTTCTGATACAAAATCGGATGCTCCTTCACTTGGGCAATCAGCTTCTCTGTTGAAACTTCGTCATCCAACACTGCATCTTTCATTACCTGAATTTTGAAATAATGGCATGTAATGTTTGAGTTATTCGAGCGTAGTCTGCTCTTTTCTGCACTGTAAATCAGTCCAATCCTAACGTTACCTCACTCCCAAATCTATATAGAATGCTGTAAAAGGTTTTTTTACTACTTGTCTTTTAACCTAATCGCATTTAGACCCTTAACTGGCTTTTATTTTTTCTAAATCGTATTTCAATTAAACTAAAAATCCGTTAATTATACTATTAGCTAAATATTAAAATTTAACTGATGGACTCTGAGGAGGAGGAGGCCAAATGGCCTTCAAAGTAAATACATTGCAAAGAGGTATAAATAGATCTAGCTGTAAGGAGGACAAACTATTCTTTAAACTATAATTAAATTACTCTCATTAATAATCAAAATGAAAGCCATAATATTTGTTTTTGAATCCTACAAAAAAAAACTAATCATATTAAGTCAACTTTATTTACAATTTCGGATTTATATAAAATCATTAGAATCATTGAATATCTCGAATGTACCAAAATGTAAATGGAACGTTTATGCTTAGTAGGGCAGATTAAGTCACGCAATTTGTTCGTGTAAGATGTATGTTTTCGAATCAGAATGTAATTCATCGATCGCATCAACAATTTGGCTTATTTGATTTAATTTAACTCAAAAATAACTCACTTTCAGTACGGCACTCTCAACAATTCGATTAAATTTGATCGTTTTCGAACTCTTTTATTGGCTGCAATCAATCTGGATCGCGAAGATCACAATCATCTCATTTCACACAGTTTACTAAATCTTTTCACTCAAATACTTATAACGGAACTCATCACTGTTGATTCCGAGGCCCGAACAATGCAGTGATAGTCCACGCGAAATAAAAACAAGTTTCGTTTGTTTTGATTGGACAGGCACTCAGAACTGTCAAATACATTCTAAATTTCATACTGTTAGGGAAGGCGAATGGAAATTACGAGCACAGAGGTATTTTTCATCATTCAATGAGGAGGATACACAATAAACAAAAAACAATCCTTTAAAATTCGCATATTAAGCACTTTAAACAACAAGACATTTATTTACCATTAAACTTTGAGATCTATTATCTTCAGGTATGAGCCACATAATTGTGTTTGATCCAAGCTATAGCACTGGCAAGGATAATAGGTTAACAGTTCCTGGCTCTAGATATAGCTACCGTAACAAATACGCATTGCATTTCTGCAGTTGGTTTGCAGGTTGTGCTCCGTTTATCGAGTGTTCGTTTCAAAAACTCGCGTATTCATACAGTGGCTCACAGTTTAAATTATGTGAGCAATTTTTATGAGAATAACCGTTAAAAACTCCAGGAAAATGGAAAATCCTTTTTTTAGAAACAAACAAAATATTTCAGCTTGTGGTTTTATTTCTTATTTCCAATGAAAAAATCAATAAAAAAATATTCCAATCAGCACAAAATAATTTAAGATCATTATAAACAGCAAATATCACCTCACAGCTTAAATGATGTTCTCTCAAAAATGTTCCATACATCATACTTGCAACATTTTTTTTATTCAAAAATTTGTTAAATATTAAGTTGGATATCCTGATTGTTTCAATACCGCTTTCAGGCGACCTGGCATTGAGTGAACCGACTTTTTGGTGTACTCTGGTGAAATGGCCTCCCATTCCTGTTGAAGTGCCCTTTAAAAGTCGTCGTTACTATTTATCGGATTTTTTCTGATGCTATCTTCTAGCTGTGACCATATATGTTCGATAACATTTAGATCTGGCAACTGAGCAGGCGTTTTAATATTGTTTTGGGCAATTCCAAATCAACCACGTTTGCACTAATTCCTAGGTGTGCTTGGAGTCGTTGTCCTCATAAAACCGGAAATTGACCTTAATGTATAATTTTTCTGCACTCTGCAGTAAATTATCCTTGAAAATATTCAAATACTGGAATTTGTTCCGGTTCCCCTCAATGAACACCAAGTTTCCCACTCCGGAAGATGCCATGCACCGTCACACGATCACGTGGCCACCACCGTGTTTTACTGTACGGCATAAATTCTGTGGTTGAAGCTCAGCATATGTTTGTCTCCACACATAACCCCTTCCATCGCTTCCGAAAAGGTGAAATTAGCTCTTATCCGCGAACAGAACGATACCCCAGAATGTTGTACCTTTAATTAAATGTTCACGAGCAAATTTCATTCTTCTTGCCTTATTTTTGGCACTAAAATAGGATTTTCCCTGGGTATTTTTCCGTTAAAATTCAAATCCCTTCAGATTGTGCTTACGGTTTCTGGGCTACACTTCTTATTAAGAATTTTTTCCGCTTCCTGCGCTAGTTTTGGTGCGCTCAGATTGGGATTTTTTTCACCTGTCCTTTAAGGGGTGAGTAGGGTTGAATCTTGTAAAAAAAAGGCACATTTTTGTGATTTTTTTAGATGAAACAGTTAAAATCTATTTATTAAAACCAATGGTACATTGTAGTATAACATTTGAAGAATATTTTGCGAAATTTTCTTGAAAAAATATTAAAAAACACAACAATGGCAGCAATTCTTCTGGAGCGTCTCGGAAAAAAGGTGAATTGCGGTGCCCATCATAACTCGGCGCCGAATCATCTGAAATCCTAAAATCAAACGTATTTCGTTAGATAATCGCTGGGAGGGTTTTTTGAAATTTAAATTTTTCACTTTTTGGGGAGCACTTTGAACGAAAAAACGCGATTATTTCCAAAAAAAAAATCGGTTAATTTGTTATTATAAAGTTAAAAATATAAACACATTCGAAAAAACTCTCCAGCGTTACCTCGTAAATTATGTAGAAAAATAGTGTTCAAAATTTCACAAGGATCGGTGCAGTAGTTTTGGAGTTATGATAGGCACCGACTTTGAAAACGTGAGTTGTGGGAAAAATTCTTTAAAGTTTTGAACACTAAAAAATTTGGGATGAAACGTTCATAAGCGAGATCTATCGGCTTACTTCACACTGAATCATCAGTGTCAGGTCCATAAAGGATGTTGCTATCATCCACAATATCTAGAGCATCTTGTTGCTCCTGTCTAAGGTGAATCCTGCCTTCATTTGTTTGCTTCTTTTTTAGTCGGCCTTCTTTTTTAGTCGAATGAAAATTTAATTTTCCATCATATTTTATGCATTTAACTACCGTTGCAATTGTCGAAAAGACTAATGCAAATTTTTAAGGTCGATATAATCTCGCACTAGTTGTTGCTCTATCAGATCTTGTAACTTTTTTCGGCATTTTAGCAATATTTTAGCACAAAACTGAACGAAAATGGAGCTAAAATGATGCGAAAATCGGAAAGTGCGTGTACTGCTCGATAGAACGTTTACTGCCACACTAAATTATATACTCGACATTGACTAAAGTTATAAATAGTATAATATAAAGTTATTATTGACTAAAGTTAAAACGTTTGTACTCTTTTTTAAATTTCTCTAAAGAAAGATAGGGGTAGCTTTTAAGGTATTCTATAAAAATCGAACCAGCTGCCTGGTAACAATTGCGCGCTCGAGTCAGGTTGGTATAAAAATCTGACAGGTATAAAAATAGTCATAGCTTCGTCAATTTTGCTCTGATCGACTTGAAATTTAGACACAACATTCTTGAGATATTAGTCATTCCTTTACAATAAAAAATAAAATCAAAAAAAAATTTAAAAACCCTACTCCCCCCTTAATCCAGCGAGAATCGGAGAGGGAAAATATTTTATTGCACGCTATTCTACCCTTATTTTTCATGCGATTTTCATGAACAACCCGTTCAATTACGAGCTGGACTGTAGACTTTGATTTGTACGTGATTTTTGCTATATTTTTTCGAGTTTTTCCTCTTTCGTAATGTTCTCGCTCTTCAATTTTTGTTCGCCGACCCATTTTCAAATAAACTGTTTATTCCTACTTCTACTGATCAGTCCAAATGGTAAACAAAAGTCTAGAGCATCAGAACCGCTAGAAAACTAATTTTCGAAGAAATTATCTTTGAGGGATTTAAACATGTGCGACGACGTTAAACACATCTTTGTAATATCATATCAACCATTTCTTACTCAAAGGAACAAATATCATTTTCTGACAGCATTTCCTATAGCACAAATGATGAAAATGTTCAGTGCTGGCAACATTTGTCCAACACAACAGCAATAAATCTACCATAACATGCTCGTGCTTAATCAACCTATCCTTTGAATTTCATTTTCATCCAAGGATATCATAGAAAGTTTCAGCGATGGAACTAGGTCTGGGGCTGTCATCCGAAAAATTTTCAAAATTCGGAAAATGTAAATATCGGTTGTTTATTTTATTGTAAATGCTTTGCTTATGAATACAAAAAGGAAGCATCTGTTGGTGCAATATTTACGAACTTGTCTGGTGCTGACAATCATGTGCTAGCACCATAGCTGCTTCACGTTGTATTAAACCCACCCTATGAATTTCGTTTCGATTGAATGGCTGCGCTGTTAGTTATAGGAGTGAATATAGGGCTACCACCGACCAAACTTTTTAAAGTTTTGGAACGTAAATACTTGTTTTTAATTGTCATTCCCATTTGGAAATTTTATGACAACATCGCTCGATAAAGAACTGTCAATAAATTACGAAATTCATCATAGCTGGCAACCCTTTCACGGTTTTTCAACGAAATTCCTACAGAAAAAGAAACGCAACAAGATATGCTTATCACATGAATTTCGTTTTGGTTTCTTTACTGCATCGGAAATTATAGGGAAAAAACCTATATTTTCCTGAGCAAATTTACAATATTTAGGAGACAAAATTTGCCATAGCTATGCCAATTTTTCAACCAAATTTCTATAAAATCTATCTTAGAGTAAGGTTCACCTACTATGTGGATTTTGTTAAAATCTGGTGGCTAAATCAGAAGCTATAGGCCAAAAACCATTTTTTTTTTCTCCGCGATTTTTCCAAATGTCACCACTGTCACAGTATAAACTTTATTTTGCTGAGCGAATTTGCAAGATTTAGGAGACAAAAATCACCATAGCTGGTAACTCTATTCTAATTTTCAGCCAAATTTTCACCAAATGTTATCTACATACTATCCACATATTGTATGAATTTCGTTTAAATTTGATGGCTGAATTGGAAGTTATAGGGCAAAAAGCTGTTTTTTTCTCAGTGATTTTTCAAGATGGCACCACTGCCACAGGGCTGCCCACATTTCGAAATCACTTCTATCAAACCTGGTCCTAGTTAATACCAATATATCCTGTAAATTTCATATTGATCGCATTATCCGATCGTCAGTTCTCGTAAACAGAAGTTTTGAGTGCTGAAAAAGAGGTAGTTTGATCACGGGTTGCCGTTCTTGTTTACCGCGGAATTTTTGAAATGTTTATTTGACTTGGTGGACAAAAGTCAAAATTTATCTATACTTTTAATTTATTTTCATAAATCTAAAAATTTTCAGGAAGGTCGATGATTTGAAGGTTTTTTTTCAGGATCCTCCTGTAGCTACAGAGTTGCCCGCACAATCTTGAAAGTCCATGTGTGTTAAATTCTGGTCTACATTAATACGCTCTAAAAATTTCCGGATTATCTATTGTTTTTCTTACAAGTTAACAAATCGAAATTTGAAAAAAATCCTTGCCTACTTTTAGGCACTCAGCGTGGTCACCAGGCTCAAAATGTCAAATTCTTTATCATAGACAAACTAAAAATATAAGTTTTCATTCCTTATACTTTTTTTTAACAAAAATTTACACTGCTTCACTAAAATGCCCGCCGCCGCCAAAAAGTTTAAGATATAGCAAGTCATGGACCTACCTGTTATATACATTTATGTTCTCCTAAAATTTCAGCTCAATCGGATCGGCCACTCCAGAGATTATCTCCCTTAATCATTTTGCTGGTATATATATATATATATATATATATATATATATATATATATATATATATATATATATATATGTATATATATATATATATATATATATATATATATATATATATATATATATATATATATATATATATATATATATATATATATATGACGAATTTTTGCGAAACGAGTTTAATACTAATTTTCAAGTTTCGAGTTTAATACTAATTTCAAAGTTTCACTAGAAATCCTTTTAGCACTTCACGGCTAGAATAACAATGAAAATATAGAAATGCGTAACGTAAAAAAGGATTTCTGATTTTCTGGGAGATTTAGGGGTTTTCCTCGTACAAAGTACTCACATCATTTAAGCTATGAGCCACTGAAGAAATTGAAAAACAAATAGCTTTTTTCATCAAAAGCTTGAAAGAATAGGTGCGTATTTTTGCGTCTCGTTGAAAAGCAGTTAACGTGGGTAACTTTCAAAACAACAAGAATTTTACGTCAGTTGTTGTTTTCAATGCTGCCTACCCTAACCAGTTCTTGATTGAGACTCAAAAGACGCACAAAAGATTCTATTTCGCAAATAATCGAGCAATTGTGGATGGAATAATGCAAAACAATGGTCAATGCCCTCATATATTCCTGGAACAAAGAGAAGTGGATAAATATTTTGATTTGAATTAAGCTCTATGTAAATTAGATTTCAGTACTGTATAGTATTGCAAGAAAGTAAGCAATGTAGCGATAGAAAAAAGCTGGAATGGTGTTTGCATGCATATATCAGTTTGAAACTCCGAGTTGAGACGCAATTTTGCATTTTTCAATTGGCATGCAAATACGATATCCAAAAATTTAATACACCCTTAATTTGCCAAATGAAGCAACTCATACCAATGACATTCCAGATTTTTTCAATGACGTTGAAATTTTTTGCTCGTAGTAATTTCAGATGAGTATTCTAACCCTGCAAACCAAACATTTCAAAAATTTATGGTTTATATAAAACTGGCCCATTTAGGGCCAGTTTTATATAAACCATGAATCAAAAACAACTTAAATGCTGACAAAATCTGTCTGAATATACATAGCTTTCTATAGGTCATTTGCTGCAAGTCTAATCTGCTATACTATCAGTATCAGTCTTTATAAACTACTTTTATTTTAGGTAACAGAAAATTCTTCGAAAAATATATCTAAATTTGAACATAAAAATGTGGAAAAACACTTACGGCCTATCGCAAATAAAAAACTGTTTTTTGAGTTGCAAATATTTTTAAATTCGAAAAGCACATTTATGAAGATTGTATGTGTGATAAGTCTGGTTATATCTGGTTATAAAAAAAAAGTCTGGTTATAAAAAAAAACTCTTAATAAGTTCTGACTCTTTTTTTACAGAGTGTTGAAAGCCGTACATTCGCATCTGATCTAACAATTTCGAAAAATTTTAAATACTAAGCTAAAACGTATAGTAGTTGATTAGCAGTTCTAGCAATTCCTGTACAATTAGAATATCCAAACAAACAATTTTTTTTCCATTCTTATTAGAACATATATAGACAGGTTGATATGAAAATGGCTTGCTAAGCTGCTGGGTATTTAAGTATTTCATATAATAGTTTGAAAATTGCCTGATTTCAGATTAGTGATACTTGAGCTTCACAGCTCATTGGTTCTGAAAGCTACTGAGCAATTGATAAGTGAAGTTACTACTAACAAATCAAGTGTTTAGAGAAACAGTTCAAAATGAATTTATTGTATAGAGTGGTTTGGCTGTGTGTTTTATGGGGGTCCGCATTAAGCGATTGGTAAAGTTATGAAATTGTTATTTTTTAAAAAATTTATACATTTTTGGCGATATTTGAGAAGCCGAATCTGTTGAGTCTGTGTTCTAATTGTTATCTAGCCATAGACTTCAAGCTAGCTCTGAATATGTACCTGAGTTAAAACAGGGGTAATTTAAGTCGTGTAACATACCACACCACACTCGTAAGCAATGACTATAAATTAAGTCTCTTCCAACTACAACCCCCAAATGCGACAAAGTTTTTATTACTTTTACTACTTTACTTATATTAATTTCTTTAAATATATAAAACCTTTTGAATAATTTTTTTAAATTATACTATAAATATAAAAGCTTCTAGTGCATATTAACTATTGAAAAACTGAATTTCGATGAAAAAGAAGGAATAGATTTCGCTTGGCATTGAATATGGTAGCGAGTACGAGTGAAGATTGGGTGATCCTCACACCATATTAGTGATGGGCTCAAAAACGCCAAACAGTTTGAAAAAAACGTTTGGCTGCAAAAAACGAACGAACAGTTTTTCCAAATAGCGACAAACAGTTTTTCTAAAACGAACTTTTTTTTCTAGAACGAACAGCATTTCTAAAATCAACCGTATTTCTACAACGAATAGTTTTTCGAAAACCAATTATTCTAACTATTCTACAACGAATGGCTCTTCCAAAGTCAATCGTTTTTCTAAAACGGACCATTCTTCTCAAACCAACAGTTTTTCTAAAACGAATAGTTTTCATAAAACCAATCGTTTTTCTAAAACTAATCGTTTTTCGTTTTTCTCAAACGAATCGTTTTTTTAAAACGAACTGTTTTTTCAAACGAGTCGTTTTTCGTTTTTTAAAAACGAACTGTTTTTTTCAAACGAATCGTTTTTCGTTTTTTAAAAACGAACTGTTTTTTTCAAACGAATCGTTTTTCGTTTTTTTCAAACGAACTGTTTTTTTCAGACGAGTCGTTTCTCGTTTTTTAAAAACGAACTGTTTTTTTCAAACGAATCGTTTTTCGTTTTTTTCAAACGAACTGTTTTTTTCAAACGAGTCGTTTCTCGTTTTTTTAAAACGAACTGTTTTTTTCAAACGAGTCGTTTCTCGTTTTTTAAAAACGAACTGATTTTTCAAAACGATTCGTTTTTCGTTTTTTAAAAACGAACCGTTTTTTTTAAAAACGAATCGTTTTTCATCGTTTTTCGTTTTTTTTAAACGAACCGTTTTTCGTTTGTTAAAACGAACTGTTTGGCAGTGGAAAACTGTTTAGCTGCGGAAAACAGTATTTTAGTACTTGCGAGTATTTTCGTACTTGCAAGTATTTTATTCAAATATTCAAAAAGTTTTTAGGGCAAATGTAGCTGAAATCGGACAAAATCGGCCAATTTTGGGTTAGAGTGGTTTGGGACATAACGGGCCAAAACCTATTACTGTGATATAAAAATTTCGGTTTTGTAGGGGAGTAAGGGGTTTTTTGGCCATAGTTTGGCAAAAACTAACTTTACGGCGCTTTCGATGATTGAAAGTGGTCGGGGCGTAAATTAATGGTATTTTAAGGGCAAACAATTTTTGATAGGGGATATTGGGCAAAAACGTCCATATTTAGCAAAAAAAAAATTTTTATCTAGCATGAATTCGGGCACCTTTCTGAGTTGTTTCGGGCGAAATTTCCATACAAGTCTGGGAAAAAGCGGCCTAGTTTCGACGATACGGCAAAATGAAATCCGGTGGAAAAACTAAAAGTAGCACTAAAAGTGCCAAGGAGGAAAAGGTTGAGATCCTTTTTGGTTCACCAGTTGCCGTCTCCGGGTGTGCTAAGGCCCCCCTCGTGACTGCAGGTCGCCACCAGGGTGTCTCCATACCTAACGGGGTTGTAAAATTTACGAGACCATGGGAGGTAAGAAGCCCCTGGACTCATTCCCAGCCTTACGGAAGAGGTTGGCCCCCTAGTGGGTGCATGTTTAATAAACGAAACATTTTTTTTATTGCTTAGTAAAAATTTCATGCTTCAGTGAGGCAAAGTGGAAATCCGACTGTTTTAGATTAGCCAGGAAAAGTTTGGTATCAGAGATCGCTCGATGAAAAGTCATAAAGATGACAAGAGGATTAGTTGGTCCTATCTCAGTAATTTTTTTACTTTTGTCATTTGAACGACAGCAGGTGTTTTTTGCATATAATAAAATGAAAAGCAAATTAAATGGATTGAATTTGATCGTTTTTCTTTAGATGGCCCCTAGATTGGAGAAAGACTTGCCAAATAAATGACCGACCATTGGAAAGTTACGAAGAAGCTGTACAGACTAATGACTCGGTATTCTTTTAAGTTAATCTTGCACCATCACCATTCTAGCTTGGGAACGTTGTGTCTGGAGGGTGGAGGGGGGCATATTAGTCAATTTCATTACTTTACTGCAAATCGTATGCATTGTATGTAAACATGTACATACTTCAAATAGGTATTTGGAACAGGTATTTTTTCGTACTCGTACTAGTTATACCTAGTACGTGAAAATCCTAGTACGACTCAACTCTAATTGTCGTACAGCATAAAATTTGTTTCTCTCATTAATTCAAACTGTTTTTTTCAAACAGTTTTAAAAAAACAGTTGTTTTTGAAAAAAAACAGTTCGTTTTCGTTTTTTGAAAACAACAGAAATGCCCATCACTACACCATATACATATACAGAATATGCAATTATAATGATAGTATTTCTCAAAAAGACTTTGAGAGCTACCACTTGGCAAAAATTTCAATATTTAAGAGATTTAAACAGGTGCCACCTGTTTTCATTGTAAGGAAATCCTTTGTCAAGACCAACACAAAAAAGCTGTCACATCAGCTCCACACTGACACAAAACCTATTCGTGGAAAGTTTTTTATGGTTCGTAAAATTAAAGCTAACTAAATTTAATTCTATTTAACTTAGGACCATTGCAAGCGATTAAAGTATCGAAATTTTTTTGTAGCATTTTTTTTTCAAGATGGCCTCACAGCTACATCGTTTCAAAGAACTTCTACTTAAAACCAATACGTGTTGGGAATTTATATTGATTTATTTATCCGGTCGTGAGTTCCCGTGAGCAGAAATTGGGTTCAAAAAATGAATGATTTTGCGAAAAATTACCGTACTTGTGGAACGTAGATTGTCAACAGTTTAGATTTTAGTTTAGAAAGCATTTGATTTACATATTGTCTACCTTTTTTTGAAGTACGAAAAAAAATTCACGCCTATTTCTGGTAAAGAGTATTACGTCATGTACATTTTGTAATGATCTGATGTTTCTGTCAGAAACGACCCTAAATCGAAACGTACGAAATATGTTTGTCTACTTTTAGGCACTCAGTGCCTACATAGAAAAAGAAAGAAAAATCCAAGCGTTACCATAGCCATGCAAAAAGTATTATCAGTTTCCATTTCGCTTAATTTTTCTTCGAAAATCTTCTTTTCATATAAGTTAAGGCATTAGAAAATTCAGTTATTCACCAAAAGGTTAAAGATATATTAATTTGAACCTGACTTGGATCTTCTCCTTATGCACATTCATATCTTCCGAAAATTTCAGCTTGATCGAAATACGCACTATAGGGATAATCTCACTGAACCATTTTGCTGACATACATACAGTGGCTCACAGCTTATTTGATACAGTGACTATCTAAAAATGCAAATCACTGTAACTTTGAAATAAAGAACCCTATCCAAAAAATTTAAGCGTATTTGACTAGATGCATGTTCAACGAATACAATGCGAACAAAAATTGTTGCAGCAATATTCCTCGGCGTCCCGTAAAAGAGAAATACCACTGGCGCAGAAAAATTGCAGCTCACAGCTTATTTGATACAGACACTTCAATGAGAATAAACTTCTATTTGTCGCGCCGATATTCTGTGTTGTTTGTGTGTGTTGAATTTTTGATTGTGTTTGGACATTGGCTTAGGTAATTTTTAGCAAGATCTTGTAAGCTGAAGTGCCAAAATGAGCCAAAATTGTAAAATGGATCATCGCACCTCAATTGAACAGCGTGAATTAGTATTAAACCACTTTAAAAAAGGACAAAGTGCTCGAAAAATTGCTGAAAGTGTGAATTTGAGTGTCTCTACAGTGCAACACATAATTGAGCGCTTCCTACACGAAAATCGGGTAGAAAATAAGAGGACAAATGCGCCAAACAATATTTTCACCGTATCCGACGAACGATAAATTGTAAGGAAAGTGAAAGCAACCACGAAGATTTCCGCTCCAAAATTGGTTACTGAGGTTCATCGTGAATTAAGGAAGTCATGTAGTGCTGAAACCGTCCGACGAGTTCTTCTCGACCATGATTTCAACGGGAGAGTAGCTCATAGGAAGCCATTCATTTCCAAAAAAAAATACAATAAGCCGATTTGCCTTTTCCAAAGAGCATGTGAGAAAGCCATCCGCGTTCTGGAATACGGTTATTTTTGCGGACGAGTCCAAGTTTAACATTTTTGGCTCCGACGGAGTGTCATATGTCTGGCGCAAGGCAAACACTGAGCTAAACAAAGAGAACCTCAAAGCTACTGTGAAGCATGGTGGTGGTAATGTGATAGTTTGGGCCTGCATATCCGCAGCCGGAGTCAGAAATTTAAAGTTTATTGAGGAAACAATGGACCAAACAAAGTACCTTGATGTACTCAAAAACAATTTGCTGCAAAGCACTGAAAAACTGGGTGTTCGCAACCAATTTCGGTTCTACCAAGACATCGAAACAAAGCGCAAGTCGGGAATTGTGCAGTCCTGGCCAATTTGAGAGTGCCCTCATTTTATGTCTCCGCCGGCACAGTCACCAGATATGAACGTCATTGAGAATCTGTGGACTTTGTTGGATAACAACATTAGAAAACACAAGATTTCTAATAAACCAGACCTGAAGAAAGCACTGCTAGAGGAATGGCCAAAAATTACTTCTGACATCACAAAAAAACTCATTGACTCAATGCCGAATAGGCTCCAGGCTATGCTTAAGGCTAAGGGCTATCATACGAAGTATTGAAATCAACTGGAAACCTCATAATTCACAACAATTTTATTGTTTAATCAAACTGTATTAAAGAAGCTGTGATATGAAATTTGTTATTACTTTTAGTTTTTTGTTTTTCAAGATGTAAAACAGCAACTTTGTAGCAAATATAAACTTGTTTAATAAACAACAAAAATTTTTGAGTTATTGCAATTTATTTTTTTAAAGAAGCACTGTATCAAATAAGCTGTGAGCCATTGTACATATGAATGTGTGTCGGATATGAATGAACAAATGAGTTTCTACATGGGTCGAGAAAAATCACAATCCTTAGTTCAAGATAGTTGCCAAGCGTGATAAAATAATTGAAATTACATGCAGTAATTTACATTTACAACAACATGTTATGTTTTCCACGAGTTTGATACGGCAGGCTTATACTAGAGGTGTCACACCTGGTCGAATATAGCCACGGTCACAGGATAGATGGAGTTTTTGTATCTGATAATATTGTAACGGAAAATTTGGTTGCAAGTATACCAAAAAGATGTCATGCTATACTCGATAACGATGAAAATTACACGGCATATTCAATACTTGCGATCAATCATTTGGAAAATACTTTAACATAAAAAAAAAGTAAATAAATATCTGTTTTCAATATCCTTCACAGTCTGTCGACCAGTGGCCCTTTGCATACTTTTTTCTTTTAACCAAATACAGAGTTTTCATTCATGAAATCTTGTTGGCCGTGTTTTCACCAGCAGGTAAAAACCAATCGTGATAGTGTACTAAGGCTACGGTCACTGTCGCCAGATTGGGCGATTTCTCGCCAATTGGGCTATCTTTCCGTTGCATTTGGCGACGAAATTTAATTATGGGCTACTGGCGATTTTTTGGGCTCCACTGACTAGCCCAGGTTTCAACTGCTAAAAATATATAAAGTTGAATTCGCAACTGATTTCTTCAATCTTGAACGGAAATCTGTTCACTTCATGTTTTAAATTATGGTTGAACCTAAACTTTATTTTTAGTCTATTATTTGACCGTCTGCCTAAAGAAGTCAGCAAGAAGATATTTAAAAGAAGATATTTAATTTAAATCTGTGCTTTTAAAACTCATAATTATGAGCAAATTATCAAAATACACTGAGCACGGAAACAATTTGGGCAAAAGCCAATGAAGTAAAATCTGATGCTTGATAACAAATTTTCAAAGGAATAATGTGAGCTCGATTTTTTATTACTATATCTTCCTGCATCTAATAAAATAGTCGATATATGTTTTACTATGATAAATAACATAAAGACTAAAATTTGAAATAAAGTGCAAATAAATTTTTTGGCTTCTTTGATGCAAATTCTAGTTCTCTTGAATTTCAACAAAATATGTTGTATATGTTGTATAAAATACCACCAGATATGATACAAATACTAAATTCTTCAATTTATATGTTCGCTATATCAGAAAATGAAATTGTTAATATAGTTTTCGACTATATAAGAGTATATAGATAAACAAAAAATAATAGCCCATGTGAAGTGGATAAACATTTTTTTTTTGCATCTGATAAGAAAAACTTTTGGCATAATTTTGGCCTCGACCTATTGTGTGGCAAGTGTTGGGCTCTTTTGGGCTATTTTAAAAGTCAAATTGGGCTCCATGAACAAAAATTTTCTGGCAACACTGGCTACGGTTACTATGGATGCGAGTTCTAACGAATTTGCTGTAAGAAACAAACGCCTGTATTCCAATGAAAGCGACGAGCACGCCAGAACATGCACGACATCGTCAGAATCAATTGAGCATTCAAACAATTTTGATTTTTTCCATTCGTCCGAACACATTTTCGTCCGAATTCGCATGCATAGAAAAAGTAAAATAACTGTATTTTTTGTGTTATTAAAATATTTCTGAATTGATATCATATAACAACGATGCATGCCACTGTACATACTGACTCTAACACTTTGTATGCTATTACCGTTATAGTCCAAATGCGTTCTTCAATCCCTGTATTTCCAACGGGAATCAAAGGAGGTAGTTTCGGGTGGCTTTTGCTCAAGAAAATCGGGGTGGGTAGGATGCCACTTGCTTCACTTAACCAAAATTGCCACTTTGCCGTCGTTCTGAAGCGAGAGAGAAATTAGTGACTGTGCCGCTAGAAACAAAAACTGTGCAATTGAAAGTATTAAAAAGATTAACTCCGCTGACGTGACTTACCTGCGATACAAGTTTTTACAAAGAAATGCGTAAACGTTTCTATAACTATACTTAATATTTTGCACATAAAACCGAAAAAAAACTAATTAACTAACGACTAGTATTAAAAATTAATAAAGCATTCTAGTGTGCAAAATACCTTAATTATCTGCCGCGTCGCGTACTGGTCTGGCTGCTGCCTCACTAGGGCTCGTTTGTTGTCTTGTCCACCTAATTTATTGTGATCTACCGATCGCTTCACTTCCTCGGCTAGCGGCGGTGTACCACTCTAGCTGTCAAGTTTCTGCAAAGCTGGCTCGAACTACTTTCCGCCGTTTAATTCAAAATTGAATTACTCAACTAGTACCAAACGAAATAAATAAATAAATCGAACATCCATCCACTCACCAGGTTTGCAGTAAAAGAGGCCGTTTTTCGGAAAACTTTTCCGACGGCAACGAAATTTTCAAATCCGTTGGGTCCACTCACCTCAGCTGTGGGCTGGCATGATCCACACCGGAGTTACATTTCGGACCGTTTCGTCTCAGCTCATTCAATTTGGTGACTGCGAGCGAACCATCTGTTGCCTGTCCATCTGATTCAGTCGTCGTATGGCATTTCGAAGTACCGTAGGTCGAAATCAGGTATGTTGTCGTCTAGGTACATTTTTGTCAGTAAGACATTTTGATTTGATTTGGGTGTTCGGGAAAATGTAAATGGAGCTTGGCTCGTTCGCGGGTCATATATTTTGTAGTGGTTTCATCAATGTGTCATCAGTTTGATCTTGGTGATCTCTTTGATTTCTTTCGGTTTTGCGATGGCCTGGCTGGCCCATTTTAGCGACGGAGTCAGTTGGTAGTATGACCCCAACAATATCTGGAGTCATGATCCCAGTCTCATCAGGGGCTTGAGGCTGTCTGCCTCACCTCGGGTCTTTAGATTTTTATTCAATATTTTTAGTTCTCTTTAGATCGCCAGCATAGTGATTTGTCACGTCTCGGCTGGGTCTGGCTCACCAGTTCATTCCTGAAAGCTAAGTATGGTCTTTTGCGGAAAAAAGTCCCTTCCTTTTTCGTTGTGCGAAATGCAGCTAGTATATTTTCATGGCTGATTAGTTATACGTAGAATCCCCTCATCTCAGCCGCGGAGAACTAGCAAAGCGGCACACCAGCATCCGTCGGGATCGGATAAAAGGGTGCTTTTTTTTCTTTTTTGAAAAAAAATGCATTATACTGAGAAGTTTTTCTTAGCAGTTAATTATCTTCTAATACATTTAATCATTGTATATACAAAAATAATGTTTTTTTAAATTTATTATAATATAATGTTTTATAATATAATTGTTTTATATTTTTCAACAGTGTGCAAAATAATCAGTGCAACAGGTCACCAGTCAAATGTGTCGACGCATCATCGATCAAATGTTCGAATTTGAAATACCGAACTCTGGATGGATCATGCAATAACCCCATAGATCCAGCTCTAGGAATGCCAATGACTGCGTAAATATTTCTATTAACTTAATCAAATGTTATGCCACTAAGAAATTGTATATACTTCCCAACCTTAGGTACCAGCGTCTACTACCAACTACATACGAAGATGGAGTCTACTCAATGCGTCTTGCCAAGAGCGGGAACCCACTTCCAAGTGCACGACTTCTGTCGTATGCCACTTTCGGTCGACAGAATATACCCGATCCAGATTTCACATTGCTGAACATGCAATGGGGTCAGATAGTGGCACATGATACATCAAATATTCTCGCTCCTAATAGTCCGGGATTGAAACCATCGGAAGGTATGAATTGCTATTATCACAAGCTAATATTACTTTTTTTTTGCATTGCTCCCATTTCCTAAATAATTTGCTCTTAGCTTTAAAACACATGAATAATAGAAAAGCTGGCTATTTTACAGTAACACAACAAACCTGCTGCGGTAAAGACGGAAATTTCGAAACTAGAGTAGCGCCTGCATGCTTTCCTATTGCGATACCAAACAATGATCCATACTACAAAGACCGGAGGTGTCTCGACTTTATTAGGTCCGTTACGGACAAAGATCAAAAATGTTCAGGAACAGACGGGCCTGTTGCAGCACAACAAATTAGTGGGGTCACTCATTACATGGACTTGTCACTTGTGTACGGAAATTCAGTCGCACAGAGTCGGGGCCTAAGAACACTGAATGGAGGACTTCTTAAAACTAAAAATGATGTATGGCCTCCTCAAACAAATAATCCACAAGCGTTTTGCAGAAGAGCTGAAAATGGTGAAACATGCTTCGAGCTGGGAGACTTTCGAGGAAATCAAAATGCTGGTTTAACTATTCTTCAAATCGTATTTTTCCGTGAACACAACCGAATCGCTCGCGAGTTGGCTCGCATTAATCCTCATTGGGATGATGAAACTTTGTTCCAAGAGGCTCGCCGAATTAATATTGCTCAATTCCAGCACATTACCTACTACGAATGGAATGTAAATTCATATGGACAAGAGCGGTTGCGCAGAGAAGGACTTATTTATCCTAACCGCGGAAATAGATATGTCAATGATTATGATGCTTGTGCTGATCCGCGTAGTCTTAAATCTTTCATGCAGTCAGTTTTTAGATATTTCCACAGCCAAATTATGGGAAAATTAGAGTGAGTAACCTTTAATACTACGTAATTTCGGAAATTAGACTATGTTGAATTGCAGACTCATCAATGAGCCACGCACATTCAATCAGACTATCCAGCTCCTCGACCACTTAAATGCTCCCGGTATTTTGGAGCAACCTTGCAAATATAGCCAGCTAGTGCGCGGTCTCAGTACTCAAGCCCAAGATCTTACAGACGAGAATTTCGATTTTGCAGTAAGTTTCAACAAGTAGAGCCAAGGCTCGCAAAGATGTAGATAAATTGACGACATATGTTTTCAGGCAGCTGAAGATTTCGGATCGGCTTCAATAGATCTGAGATCGTTCGACATTCAACGTGATCGTGATCATGGCTTGCCACCATATAATGACTTCAGAGAGTACTGTGGATTTAAGCGTGCCACTTCATGGAATGATTATCTGGATCACATTCCTGCCAAAGTAAAAATACGTTAGAATGAAATATAATGTCAATTTGGGCAAATATATTTCGTTTCAGAACGTTGCTCAGCTTCGATCACTCTTCGAATCCCATGAAGATGTGGACTTGACAATGGGAGGTACTATGGAGCGTCATGCGCCCAATTCACTAGTGGGACCCACATTTCTCTGCATCGCTCTGAAACATTTCAAGAACCAGCGGATAGGAGATAGGTACTTCTTCGAAAATGGAAACCAGCCGTATCCCTTCACGCCATGTAATTTCCAAAAAAGAAAATACGTGAAATACTTTAATATCTATGCTATTTAATTTTTTAGATCAACTAGGAGAAATACGCAAATCTAGTGCAGCAAAAGTAATTTGCAACAATTCACCAGAGGAAAATATGCAGCCGAACGCTTTTAAGAAAATTTCCAACAAGTATGGTTTGAGTGCAAATATCGAAGAACTTTTTTCAAAAAATAAAATCTTTGTTCTAGTAATCGGCTCCGTCCTTGTTCAAGGATTCCTGAGGTCAACTTGAATGCATGGAGAGAAAGAAATTTCCATTTTGTAGTGTCTGTAATTAAGAATATTGTGCAAAAAATCAGGCAATTTTTTAAAAGAACATAAAGAATCGGTTGTGAAAATATAAATTTGGATTTATATTTTCACAACCGATTCCTGAGGTCAACTTGAATGCATGGAGAGAAAGAAATTTCCATTTTGTAGTGTCTGTAATTAAGAATATTGTGCAAAAAATCAGGCAATTTTTTAAAAGAACATAAAGAATCGGTTGTGAAAATATAAATTTGGATTTGCAATCCTTTTTGCTTTTGTTGTACACCATTGTTTATTTGTGAGTAAAAAAAAATCGCTAAATCTCTGCCAATCGCTACTGTGAAAATGATTTCAGAGTTTGAAATACATTAAACACATTGTATTAAATTCTGCTCTTAACGATAAAAAATTAAATTCTGCTCTTAAAGATTACACCGGTCTGCAATGGTTTCCCCCTTTCAATTTTGATGATTGATTTGGATAGATTTCGAGACGCTGATTACGGTAAAAAGGTTTAAAAAATTCCATCACGTCAGGCTTTTTTAGTTACTTAGCAAAGATTTTTTTGCCAAATTTACCTAGGCGTTCCTAGTTTTTAATTAATATATTTTACTTAAATCGTTTCTTGTTGAACAAAAAACGCACTGAATGGTGACATTAGACACTAATGAATAAGTTCTCAATTATAATAATTTAAATATAACTTAATTCCCTAAGTGACATATCTTTATTATCGAAAAAATGTGGATTTTTGAGTCTTTTGTTAAAGATTTCATTTCTAGTAGACTTAATGTTTCTTTTTCATAGAAATTAACTTAATTCATTAGGAGAGGGAATTTTTTGTTTCAATAGAACTATCATTGTTTTTACGAAATCAGTACTTCCGAGCAATTCGTAACGCTCACTTGAAAGTATTTAAACTCTCCGGACAATTTTCGCTACATTTGTGGGCAGTTTATGCTGAGAAAACAGCAGCATAACATTACCGAATTCATGAGTAACGTTTACAATATATATTGCCCCTAATAATTGCCAATCAAGATAAACAGTGCGTTCCGCATAAAGTTTGTACCACATGCGTTCGTGAACTTCGAAAGTGGTCAAAAGGGAAGAACAATACTTTTGATCTCATATCGCCAGTGTTATGGAGAGAAGCTCAGAATCACTCAGAAGATTGTTATTTTTGCTGCTGCAAGACTACAGGCTACAATTCAAAAACAAAAAAGGACTTGGTATATCCAACATTGCAATCAATAGCACCCGTTGTGCATCGCGACCAGAACGTTGCACCGCCATTCTTGGAATCATTGCAAACTGTAGACAGTAGCCGCGTATATTACCAGGACCGACTTGTATTGACTTGGCATGGAACGGCTTGAAATGAAACTTCAAAGTAGGTTTTTGGTGTGACTGGATTAAAGTGGATTAACCGAATAAAATGCAACAAGTTCTACTAAAGTGAAGTATATCGCATCGTAACCTCACATACATGAAAAAAACTCAAGTAGGCTTCACATTTTTCAATCCTTAATCGCTCGATCGGCGTCTTTTAACGCCCAAGTCAATCCGATCCAGTAAAATTTCATGATCGGATCGACTAATCTCAAATCAATCCTCTGCGCGTATACAACGTGGTTTGAATAATCCTAAGCCACTTTGAAACCACGTTATAAACACGGCTAGTGATGTCGAAGAGGTAACTCAACTTGATGCTGAATTTGAACCAAGTACAAATGGAACACAATTATTTTCACAATCAGAACTGAACGACTTAACGAGATATCTAAAACTGCCAAAAGATGCAGCTGAGCTCCTCGGATCAAGACAATCTGAAAAGAATATGCTTGCTCCTGGCACTCATTTTCTTTGTTTCACAGCAGAGAAAAAGACTTTGTACCACATTTGCACAATACATTAGTGTGAAGACATTTCTGGCTTAGTGAAAATGTTTAACATCGAATATGACGCGAACGAATGGAGATTGTTCATAGACTCATCAAAACGAAATTTGAAAGCAGTCCTTTTGTATAATGGCACTAAGTACGTTTCACTGCCAGTCGCCCATTTTGTACATTTGAAGGAATCCTACGACAACTTGAAAAATGTGTAAGATCAAATAAAGTACGAAGAACACGGTTGGATGGTCTGTGGAGATCTTAAAGTTATAAGTATACTGCTCGGTCAACAAGGTGGCTATACGAAATACCCTTGCTTTCTCTGCGAGTGGGATAGTCGAAACAGAGGACAACATTGAACGAAGAAAGAGTGGCCACCGAGGACTGAACTGGTCCATGGAACAATAAATGTTGTGAGAGACAATGCAGTTTTCGAGAAAAAGTTTTACTACCCCCTTTACACATAAAACTGGGGATGATGAAACAATTTGTGAAGGCACTGAACAAAGAAGGAGAAGGTTTGCAATATCTACACCTTATTTTTCCATCTCTGTCTGAAGCTAAATTAAAAGAAGGTGATTTCGTTGGCCGGACATAAGAAAATTGATGCGAGACACAGCTTTCGATGAAAAATTGAGTTAGAAGCTAGAACATCTTTTAGGGAAGTAGTGAGACATTTTCTAGGAAACCACAAAAGTCCAAATTATGAGGAAGTTTTGGAGAAAATGATTGAAAATTTCGGAAAAATGGGATGTTCGATGAGCATTAAACTTCATATCCTTAATTCGCATTTGGGCTACTTTTCTGATAACTTGGGAGCTGTAAGTGAAGAGCAAGGCGAAAGATTTCACCAGGATTTAAAAAAGATGGAATTTCGCTATCATGGAAAGTGGAATAAAAGAATGATGGCAGACTATTGTTGGCTGTTAAAGCGAGATGATCAACGGCCGAATTTCAAAAATCTCACAATCGGAGCTTCGGTGAAAAAAGCAAGATACCACAAAAGTATTTAAGTAATATTTTAAATTTATTTATTACTGTCCCTCAAATGTGTTTCTAAAGTTTTAAAGTCTTTTAATCGTTTCTTGACTGTAATAAAAAAAACAAATACTTAAGAAAATTTGCTTTTTTCGAATACACACAAAGAGATTTTTCAAAAAACTAAGGATGATTGGAAAATTTCAAGTGCTTATTTGTAGCCTACGCACCAAAATACCCCAAGATCAGCAGTCAAATACAAAAGGGGGAATTAAGAGTTAAAACTTGCATACCTGTGTTATTAGAAAAGTGTCATTGGTATTATTTCATTTGGTTCAATGAAAACTCGAAACATTGATTATCAATTTTAATGAATGCATATGCATCAAAATTATTTTCAAATTTTAAAAAATATCGCTGTAAAATGAAATTATTTTTGAACATTTTGTATATAGTTATTGGTACTCTTTCGTGTTTTTAAGTGATTACTAACCAAATCTTTATCACTTGCTTTTTCTCTACTTTTTATTTAACAATAGTTCAAGCACATTCATTAAGACTAATGTCTGCGCGATTCGCTGGCTAGCGAAGGACTTTGATGCTGTTGCTTCTTAAAAATTCTCTGAATCTCCTTGCCGTATGAGATGGGGCATTATTGAGCATATTGTATATTCTTCTTCTTCATGATGGTCAATGGACTATCTTCATGGCCGGTAGTATCAATGCTTGCAGGACTGCTGAATGTTGGTTGCCAATCTTTATTTCAACGACTACGTAAAGTGACCAAATTAGCCACCCAATTTATGACCTCGGCTGGTTGTTTGACTTGTTTGACTAATCTAACTACAAATGGTCTAGGACATTGTTAGGGGTCTAGGTCCTCTATAAAAAAATAGTAGTCGATTAAGTAGATGAGAAACTTACTGAAAATTCTAACTTTAAAATAACAGTGTTATATTTGTTTATGAGTGTTTATGAGTGTTGCTTTAGACAATGTGCAATATTCACTTCCCATGTTTTTATTTGTTAAGCCATCAGCAAAATTTTTTGCTTGTTTGGAAGTCTTTTGCATAAAGCCCACATTGGACATATCGATGTCTTAGTTTTTTTTAGCAAACGACAGGTTGGTGGAAGATATCAACCTGTCCTCGAGCACCCCTCTAAAACTTAATGTGTAGCATTTGATCTTCTTTAGCTTTCCACAGCAAAAATTACTCGTCACTCGGTGTTGTTTTACGTTTGCGACCGCACTTTGCTTTTCTTCTGTTCTGTTTTAGGTGAATTCTCTAATGAATAACCAGCTCACTCCCACATTTTCTAAGCTATTTACGCAAGACTATAATGTTCTGCTTCAAAATGCATTAAAATTTAGCTTCGGCTACATAACAGTTGTTCTTAGATTTAACCATATTACAAATTTATTAATTTGACAAAAACAACTTTCGCTTTCACAATCCAAAGTCACAGCTCACACTGAATTTTTTTCTGGCAGCCTATACATAGGAAGACAAAAAAACAGAAGAAAAACTTCCAACACAAAAACTTGTCAAAAAGACAATCAAACTGTGAGCTACCAGTTTGATTGTCTTGACCTGAAAAAGAGTTCTAGGTATTAATTGAAAGTAAAAACGAATGTTTATAAGAAATAAACTATTTTACCGCTCCAATTCATTGCATCGCAAAACTATTTCACTTCCAAAAGGATTTAAGATAAATGTGTTCACGAAAATTCATTATCAAACTAGTAAATATTTGGATTCGATGTGGTGTCTGTTTGATAGTCTTTTAAATAGAAGCCTAGATATTTGTCTTTTTTCTCAAAATTTCTCTATTTACTGCTTAATTTGTATTATTTTCATTGCTGCAAGTATTCTCATTAACAAAATAAGTAGGTAGTATAAAATTCAGCAATTTCTTTTACGAAAATAACTGGCTTCATCGTTTCGATACACACTGTATCAAAACTTAAAAGTTCTCATCCTCACCAAAAAGAACTAGTTTCAAAGTTTAATTCCAATTAATTGCAATGAAGCCGTTTTTGTACTCCGTTTCACTGAAAACTGAAAATTTTCCCTCTTTAAGTAAATACGATGAAATTTCAGTAGGGTCTGAGCTACTGAAAAATACTGAAAAGTTATAAACGTTGCAACATATTTTTTGCGTAAATGTTATTATGAGGGTTATAATCACTATTGTTCTGACAAAAACCGACAACTGACACTTTTGGTTGTCAATTTTCAGGATATACGATGAAAGCATTTTCGTACTTTTCATGAATTTCACCCACCACATGATTCAGGAAAATTCAGTGACTGAAAGTACGAGAACAGACCTATTATGATTGATATATTGCCATATTTGGCGATGCTTTTGTTTACCGTTCGAAAATCACACAACCGAGACTAGTGGTAGTTGTTTAAGCTAATGTGGTCGGGCTAGGATTGATTGGCAAAGAACGAGTCTATAGTCGAAGAAGCCGGTCGGAAGTTTTGTGGCGTGATCTAGTTTCACCAGTCTTAGTGACAGTTTGAAGTAATCTATAAACGCAAGATTACAAAGAATAGATTACGTATTTCAATTCTGGATGAGTGTCTATTCTGTTTTTTTCCATAGGATGGTTGAATCCGAATTATTCCATAGGATGGTTGAATCCGCCATCAGTAGCCACGTTTCTGTCCATGTTGCAGTACATGGCACCCGTTCTTCTTTTGCGGTTAGTGTGCCATTTGCGCGTACTAACACCTATTTTTATTCTCCGCTTTTGCGTTTACTGAGGCAACACAATGGCCTTCAGTTTGGTCCTCTACTACCGACGTTATATGCCTTCAAAGCTTTTCTGAAAAACAATATTTCGCTTACTTCCAACTCAATGTAGTTTTTTTTTCTCTTATTTTTCTTAATTATCCATTTGTACTTTTTTACCTTCATTTTGTTTATTACTTGTTCTTTTTTATCATTATTATTTCATTATTATTTTGTGCTCTCTTTATTATTTTCTTTCATTAGTAGATTTATTGTATATTGTATATTCCTATATTCAGTAATTGGATTTGATCTGTTGAATAATAATAAATAAATAAATAAATAAATAAACAAAGATTATGTCCAAAACGAGTGACAGAAAAGGATCGAATCATGTCGGAACTCAATGAAGATTTCACAATGCCAGTCAGTATACCGATTATATATTTCGACTGAGATTGGAAGCAACAAGTTTACCAACAGCATTGTAAGAGTGGTATAAACAATTTAGAATTTGCACGTATGCTGCAGATATTAAAGAGTTTAGCAATAAGAAAAGTGGTAGAGCCCCGGTGCCTTAAATATATTTAATTCGTTCAATACGAACGTAGACACTGAGGATTTTGAAGAACTATTGGACAAATTTGAGGAATACTTTCTACCACCAAAAGAAAATATCTTAAATTCGTTGCACATCTGCGTGATTTCAAATATTCGGCCAATAGAAAATCGAATTTTATAGTGTTGTGAGATTATTTCGAGTGAAAGGATTTACTTCAACGTCAAACTGTCAGCTAAAGAAAACGTTTTTGTGTTTCGTTTTTGAACTCCTTATCAGTTCTTGGCACACCGTCCAGTTCAGCCTGCTTGTTCTTTTATGAACTCACACCTGCATCCGAGCTCTCCTATTTACCTATCATAAATGCGGCAAGAGCATGAACTACGTGCGCGAATGATAGTAAATCAGTGATCATTTAGTTTGACTGCTGGTGCCGTTGGAAACTATGGACAATCGGGATACAGAAGACCAATTTTCGGTATGCCAACAATTACGATATGAGCTGTCAGACATAGCTTTAGTAGGAAAAGTAAAAACGCTACTATCCCAAAACCACCATAAGATTGGATCCGGAATTCCACTAAGGACGAGTAAATTTCTTTGCCGATGAGTATTGAAAATGAAGTCCTTGGAATGTAGTAGCATATTTTTAAAGTTCAAGAGAAAGTGTATTCTAAATGCGATGGCGGCCAGAAGGCGCGTTTTGTGTACAGTCATTTGTTCTTGATGGCCTTTGTTTTGCGTGCCTTAAAAGTGAGTTCAAAATACACATATGTGCGGTAAAAAAATTAAATGCCATTGTTGTTTCAAAAAAATTACTCAATTAGCAAAAGTATCCGAACTGCATCTTTTCTAAAAAGAGCCCAAAATCTTTTAAAAACAACCCAACTCTTCTAAAAAATCAGTGACGGATTAGGTGAAACTGCGAAAGTCAATTGTTTTTTAATGTGTACCAATTTTTTCTAGCTTCTAAAAACTGTTTTTAAAAAAACGATTTTTCCTTTCGAAGCTAGATATATTTAGTTTTTTGTGACAAATATCGATATTTCGAGGGTAATCTGCCCTCTTCTTAGACACTGAAGAAGAGGGCAGATTACCCTCGAAATATCGATATTTGTCACAAAAAAACTAAATATATCTAGCTTTGCAAGGAAAAATCGGTTTTTTTTAAATAGTCCGAAAATCAGTTTATTTATTATGAATTTCATTTGGTTTCTTTTGTCGAATAAGATTGTGCAGAATGTTGAGCTTCACCAAAATTGTTTTTTGGGCAGTAGTCTGATTTTTTTCTTTCCTATCTATCGAGAATAATGGGCCATTATAGTTTAATGTAAACACGACTCTACAGCATAAATGGTCACGTCTGAGCCATCCAACCCCCTTGGTAGGCTCATGAGTGGTCTTCGGATCAGTTGAGGTGGTCTGTGAAGGCTCCTAATTTTTTATGATGCATTAACGATTTCGAAACAAACATAGAAATATCCACGTTAAACCAAATCTATCCTTATTTTGTCTGTTATTAACTGATATATTTCACATTTTTTCGTACATTTCTGTTCCTGTGCTTTGCACATGAAACGCATTCCGTCGATTCGTGATTCTCTGAGTTGTCTAAATAAAACAGTTTTTTGAAAAGAACACTCGTTAGAGACAATCTAATTTACATTACGCACTCGCAATCAAGCTTCAACGATCACTCTAGTATTATTTACAATAATTTGGTTGGAAATCGTGCCGCCGTTCAAATTCTCGATTCGCTTCTCAGGCTGTGTTTGTATCAATTTTTTTACAGGTGGGGCATATCACGTGAAGCGGACAACGAAAAAAAATTCGAGGTTCTGGATTTCGTTCATACTGTGCATAATGGTACTTCTAGTAGATAAGAACGTGGATACACAATTTTTGGTTTCTATGGGGTTTAGTTGGCGAGCTATGGGCTTTTGAAAAATGGATGAAAATAAGAATATTTTAAGCTTTGCTTTGTTATAAAAGTAAACAAAATTAACATGGTCCAAATTATTCAAGAAACGAGTTGAAATTGTTACTTCCGGTTTCACATAAATTTTTACTTCCGGTTTTCAAATCTAATTTCAAAATTAAAAAGATCAGTTAATTTTCTACACAAGTCAGTATTTGTGAGGGTTTTTAGATTTTTTTTTTTGAATCCAAGAATCCGCTTCCAAAAAAACCTTTCATCAATTTTATCCATTTTTCAAAAGGCCATAACTTGGCAACTAAGCCTCATAGTAACCAAAAATTGTGTATCCACGTTCTTACCTACTAGAAGTATCATTATGCACAATATGAACAAAATTCAAAACCTTGATTATTTTTCGTTGTCCGCTTCACGTGAAATGCCCCAGGTTTTGTTATGTGAAGTCTTTGCAACTGCAAGTCCCATGCAAATCTAAAACAAATAATGGATTATGTAGGACTGATCAATTTGGGGCTTATCAAAAACAACTTCATTTCTGGCAAACTCAGTTTCAATGTAGCTTTATATTGGTAATTTACTAAACGTCAAATCTGCAACACTCCAATCAAAACCTTAACGCTACTTATTTTCAATTTATTATTTACTCGGATATATTTTCAATTTATGTATATTTTTTTAAATTTATGCATATTTGAACATATTGTTTTAAATTAATTGCTTGTTAAAAATGTTATGTGAAAGTAAATATGTTTACTATTGAAGATAAACAAATTTGTGAAGATTGAATGCCTGTAAAGTATGGTAGTATTTATTTTTCCAAAACAAAAAACAGACTAACTGCACAGAATATTTAGACAGCTAAAATAAGGTTATTAATAAACGATAGAGCAATGCACACAGACGTGAAAAAACTATATTTTCTAAGAAATATTTGCAAACAAAAGCATTGGCGATATTTATAAAAAAATATTTGATTTTCGTGTCTCACTTTGTTGCAGACTTTTGAACACCAAATGTTTGTAAGATAAAAAAAAATTTAAATATTCTCAAGAGTTCTCAAATATTTAACAAAAACTTTCAGTCACTTGCAATTGTGGCAGTTCCCGTGCAATTTGAATATCAAAACGAACTATTTTCTTTCCATTCTTGTTATTCGAACAAATTTATACAGGTTGATATGAAAATGGCTTATTAAGCTGCTATTGATACATTTATATATATGAATTGCTCTTTAATTGAATTATTTCAAATAATAGTTCGAAATATGTCCGATTTCAGTTTAGTGATACTTGAGCTTTACAGCTCATTGGTTCTTAGCCCCCGCTAGACACACCTGGGTCTTTGGTGTCCCGCTGTTTTTGAAAATCGTCAGGGCGCACAGGTACGTCAATATTTCGGGTTCTAACCTCCGCTTAAAAAATTGTACTTGGATCCAGAACTGGCGTAGTGAACGTCACGCTCGGTCCTCCGTTCTTCGTGAATTGCTGAGCTGTCAAAGTTTACTGCGGACACCGAAGACCCATGTGAGTTATGATATTGTAAACATACTATCATAAACTATAATAAATTATGAGATTCCATTATCCCATCATTCGATCTGTGAACATATGAATCAATTAGTATTTCATAGAATCAATTAGTATTTTCATGACACAATCATTTCATGCAATAGAATATCACATTGCACGTGGTCACTTAGATGGAAGTGTGAGAGAATTGATGTCAAGATTTGTTTAGATTATCAAAGATGAATTTCAAGATCGTTTGCATTATGAAAGAATGAATATCGATAATTGTTTATAAATATTATCGAGATTGTTTAGAATATGAAGACGAATGTCAAGACAGTTTATAATTCAATAAGTAAGAAAGTTAATGATAGAATTATTTTGATTAAATAGAACATGAATTTGCCATTTCATATTCTTAAGAAATACTTAAAGAAGAATTGTTTGTTTTATCTCGGTACTATAAATACCTGTACGAGTTTAGAAGTAAGTTCAGTTTGTGGAATAAATTCATTAAGTCCGCATCTCTGGGCTTTTATTAATCAAAAACCCATATCTGGCGCAGTCGGTTTCTGAACCAATAATCGTTCGTTTAAAAGTTAAAGATTCACTAAGTGAGAAATCACAAGAATCTTAGTGTTAGCTTTGTGAAACGCGAATGTGGAAAAAAACCGTTTGAATAAAATTATAATAAATAAATTATAATAACAAGGTTTAGCATTGCCTAGAGCAGAATTTTCAGAGAATTCGCTCCTTTCCTGAGGAAAACCTCTGAGAAAGCTAAAAAAGTGCAAAAATATAACAAAATTGTGATCAACAACCGAGCACGGATCTAGCTCCATCAACGAGTCGAGGATCCCAGACTCATTTCCAAAACTTGGCGGCAGATCGCAACTAAAATACATAACTTTGATATTCCAAAGAAACAATCAGAGTAAGTACAAAACCAGTTTTTACAATGGAACCAGCAGAACTAGCGCAAATGTTAAGGGAAGGCATAGCGCAAGTACAAGATGACCCCAATTACGAAGGCGAATACCCGGATCTCCCGATATATTTGTCATTTGAGGACATTCTACGCGAAGTAAACCGGCTAGAAGATTTTTCCAACCATAAACGTGGCATAACACTTCAATCTTTTTGTTTAAGATCAGATAGAATTTTAAGTTTTTGCGATAGTGATGAAAAAAAGAAATATGTAGAACATATAATAAGAACAAAAATTAGAGGCGAACCTCAACGTATATGTGATAAGTATCCACAAATACCCTGGTCAAATTTAAAATCTATTTTGTTCCAAAATTTCGGAATATCCACTCCTTTTCACGCGCTTATCAATGAGATTAATAAAGTAAGATTTAATAAAAATTTTCATAAAGTTTACTATGAAATAGATAATGTATTGGCCCAACTGAATGCAAAATTTTTACAAGATCCACTTAATCCAAGTATTCAGCATTTCGCACCAAGTTTTAATGAAGCATTTGCATTAGGTAGGTTCAAAGCTTGTATACCAGAATACAAAACAATCCTAATAGAAACAAACGGAACCCAAACACTACATGAAGCATATCAAATATTAAAAAATATAGAACAACTTAGAACTAGCCATTCTGATAACTCTAATAACTATAGCTACAAAAGTCAATATTCATACAATAATCAAAATTATAGAAACTTTAATCAAAACCACTACGAAATGGATAATACACCTCGTCCAAACTATAATACGGACAATCAAAGAAACCGAAATTCTAATTTCAATAATACACGAAATAATAATCGTCACAACCAAAACGAACATCTAGATGACCAAGATGTATCCATGAGGACACATAACTCAAAGAGAGAAATTTCAAATAATAGGAGACACAGAAGTTACAGAACGTACAATAATAATCAATATAATAATAATAATAATGAAAATCAAAACGAGGATAGAACGATGAGAACAGTTAATTATCGCGAAGTAGAAAATTTTCAGCAATCTGCCTCGGAACAAACCCAGAACTTCCAATAATCCCAATTACAATCCTAGGAACAACCCTACGATGTTTAATAGATACAGGATGCAATACATCTCTCATAAATCAAAATGTATTTCCTGAAGAATGTGAATCACTTTTAGAGTACCCGATTAAATTAAATAGTTTACATAATAACGAATTAATAACCAAAAGAATATGGTCTAATTTCCCGGAAGAATTTAATTATAAAGGAAATATTGAATGGAAAGTTGTAGATTTAAGTGGAAAAATGTTTGACGCAATATTAGGTCAAAACGTGTTGGCACCAATGAAAAGTGTAATAAATAACGAAAATGGTTCAATTACTATGAACAACATTTGCGTACCATTCATAACGGAAAATATAAACCCAGAAACTATCTCAAAAAGTTTATGCCTAACTTTGAATAAACTTGAGACAAGTCCTGAGGAAAATGTGCAAATAGAGCATCTTAACGAGGAAGAGAAGAAAAAATTACTCGTTTTATTAAAGAAAAATAAGGAATTATTTTATAAAGAAGGAGATGAATTAACGTCTACTAACTTAGTCACCCACCAAATTAAAACCACAACAGATGAACCAATATATTCAAAAATTTACAGAATACCACAGGTACACCAAAAAGAAGTGGAAAAACAAATAAAAGAAATGTTAACCAATAAAATTATAAGAGAAAGTAACTCACCATATAACGCACCCTTATGGATTGTGCCTAAGAAAATAGATAATTCTGGAAGAGAAAAATGGCGCATTGTAACAGACTATCGAAAATTAAACGAAGTCACAGTCGACGACAAATTCCCAATACCCAATATTGAAGATTTATTCGATAAACTCGGGAAATCGAATTACTTCACAACATTAGATTTGGCAAAAGGTTTTCATCAGATTCCTGTAGATCCAAAAGATAGAGAAAAAACTGCTTTTTCGACTCATAACGGACACTACGAATATCTACGCATGCCATTTGGTTTGAAGAATGCCCCAGCGACATTTCAAAGAATGATTAATACAGTTTTAAAAGAATTTATAAATAAAACATGTGTTGTATATATGGACGACGTACTTATATTCTCTACATCACTTGAAGAACACGTCGATTCAATAACCAAAATATTTAACAAGCTTAAGGAATATAATTTGAAGATCCAACCAGATAAATGTAACTTTCTAGCTAAACAGACGGAATTTTTAGGTCATGTACTAACCGAAGAAGGCATCAAACCTAATACTAGTAAATTAGAAAAAATTCAACAACTTAAGTTACCAAAAACTATAAAACAAATCAGATCATTTCTTGGCTTAACAGGATATTACAGGAAATTTATAAAAGACTATTCTGCAGTCATAACTCCAATGACCAAGTATTTAAAGAAAGACACGAAACTGAATATCCACGACATTGACTATATTGAAAGCTTTGAAAAGCTTAAGATTCTACTAACTAATCCACCTGTTTTAAAATATCCAGACTTTTCTAAAGAATTCACTTTAACTACAGATGCATCATTATACGCTATAGGAGCAGTTTTGTCACAAAACGATCACCCAATTGCATATGCCTCTCGTACTTTGAACACACATGAAATAAATTATTCAACAATTGAACGGGAATTACTCGCAATTGTCTGGGCAACAAAACATTTTCGTCCTTACTTATACGGAAGAAAATTTAAATTGGAAACAGATCATAAGCCCTTAATATGGTTAAATTCATTAAAAGAACCCAACCAGAAAATTATTCGTTGGAAGATACGACTAAATGAATATGATTTTTATCCAGTTTACATAAAAGGGAAAAACAATAACGTAGCAGATTTTCTTTCACGCACGAATGAATATAACTCGGAACAAGACGTTAATGTAGGATACGCAAACCCTGATGTCACGTTGCAAGAGATTATGGATATCGCAAAAGAAAATAACATAGAATTACCTGAAAACGTAGAAATTCCAAACACATCTATGTATCTAAGTCCACCATCGATACAGGATAGCATAACACAACATTCCGAAAGCGAAAACACCACTAGTCTTATACCAATTAAAGATGACTTTATAAACAAATATAAAATACAAATAATTTTATCAAATAAAACATATCCGGAGCCAATCAACAAAACCAGGATTTATATCAAGGAACGACAGTTACAATATCACGAATATATTACTGAGATAATTAAAATACTAAAACCAAACGTAATAATCGCAATCTATTCAGATTTATGTGATCATCAATATAATAAATTACAAATTAAACTAAAAGAAATATTTAGCAATGAATATAAGTTTCTTAAAGTGTCGAAGATATTAAAAGACATTCAAACAGAAGATGAAGCAATTTACAACATTCGTAATTATCATATCAACGAAATCGGGCATGGAGGTATTGAAAAGACATTTAAAGGATTGTCAAAATACATCTATTTTCCCAAATTATACGAAATGGTTGTACGATACGTTAACAACTGCGAAAAATGCAATCTTGCAAAACATTCAACAAATCCTATTAAACCCAAATTCTACTTAACAGAGACTCCTGAAGATGTTAATAAAATCTTTCACATAGATATCTTTAAAATTGATAATTTAAAAATTGCAACATGCATAGATAAGTTTTCTAAGTATGCATCAGTAAATATACTGCAAGATCAAACCAAAATTTCATTGAAAGAAGCGTTAATATATTTTATTGCACATATGGGAAAGCCAAACAAAATAGTCGCAGATAACGAATTTAATACATTTCTAATACAAGAATATTGTAATGATAAACATATAAACACACATTTTACCACACCTCATTCTCATACGGGAAACGCAGACATAGAACGCCTACATCAAACACTAGCTACTAAATATAGAATAACAGATAAAAACGACACTAAAAAAATTAGAATATTTAACAGTATTTATTACTATAATAATCAAATACACAGTACAACAACGGAAACACCTTATAATATCTTTCACGGCATAGGAAATAAAAATGAAATCCTTAAAAGAATGAGTAATTTAAAATTCAAAACAATTAACAAAGCTAATGAACATAGAGAAGACTATACTGAAAATAGAAAAAGTGGTTATGTCAAAGCCCCTGATAGGACCCCAAAACATAAAATGAAATATAAAAAGAAACCTCTAAATAATATTCATTTCACAAATATTAAACGAGAAAAACGTTTCGAAATTTCAGATACGTAAATCTACCAAAAGATGTCAGTCTCGCAATATATAATATTATTCTTGATCGCCACATCTAGCAAAGCAGACATCCAAATCGAAAACATTAATACCCATAACGGAATCATACTTATTCGGGATACATCAATTCCACTTATTAACGATTATTATAGAATTTTCCATAAAATTGATTTCGATAAATATATCAAAGTACTTGAAAATTTTGAAGCATCTATATATTATGACAATGAAACCTCACCAGATGCAGTGCTTCTAAATAAAATAGCTAAGATCAAAACAAATATAAAAATGATATTAACTTCAAACGTGCACGAAATAAATAACCATGTAGAACTCAGAAAGACTCCAATAAGGGTCCCCAAAAGATTCAAAAGAGGATTGTTTAATTTTGTAGGATACGTGTATAAACATCTATGGGGAGTAATGGATTCAGAAGATAGACAAGAAATAATGGAACAAATAAATACAATAGATAAAAATATGGATACTATCACAAATAGGTTAAATGAACAAATTAAAGTTAATGACATTTTTGAAAGAAATATCGATAAGGTATATTCTGAATTACGAACAATAAATAATTTTATGAACGAACATATTAGTAAGGAAATAAGAAATCTTGTAACACAAATCGCACAACTGAAAATGTACAATGCTATATCGATCATAGCCGAAGACATAGAAAAAGTAGTTGACAATATAAATGCAGCCAAAGAAGGAATAATGACAAGATCTATACTAGATATAGAAGAAATCACAAATAATTTCATCGGATTAAATGAACTTAAGGAAATTACTATTAATATATTTGGAAAAATTGACTCCAATACATTTTTGATTATTATAAACGTACCAATATTCTTAACAGAAGAATACCCAACCTATTTTCTAAGAACTATTCCATTTCAAAATAATACAATGATTGACATAAAAAATCAAAGAGTTGTCAAATATAACCACATATTATATCCATATACTAAATACACAAAAAATCTGAAAAATCCAATAAATTGTGATCATATATGTAAAGTGATTAAAGGTTCACAAAATACAGAAATAGAAGAAATCCAAAAAGGCTTAATATTGGTTACGAAATTTAACGGCACATTGATGCATGATTGTAACGAAAAACAACTCCATCCTGTTAGAAACTTTGTAATTAATTTTAATAATTGCTCTGTACAAATTAATAATCAATTATTCACAAATAAAATTTCCGAATTTAATCATAAACTCATTATACCGCCTGTATTCAATTTGACACACACTAAACTTGAATTAACACTAGACGATATACAATTAGAAAAAGCTGAAAGACTCAAAGAAATCCAATTATTGAAAAGTAACAATGTCAAAAATAATGTCTTTACGGGCCTAGTTTTAATAATTATAATCATTATTGTAATATGTATATTATATTATTACCTCAAATGTAAAAGTAAAATTTTAAAAGTAAATTTACCAGATAAAACAGATGAATACATTCAAAAACTCGAAAATATCGAATTAAAGAAAGTAAAGTTACAAAATAAAATTTTGAAGAAAAACAAGAAAAAAGATATTTCACCTGAATTGAACCAGGAGATTCAATCTTAAGGTGGGGGGAGTTATGATATTGTAAACATACTATCATAAACTATAATAAATTATGAGATTCCATTATCCCATCATTCGATCTGTGAACATATGAATCAATTAGTATTTCATAGAATCAATTAGTATTTTCATGACACAATCATTTCATGCAATAGAATATCACATTGCACGTGGTCACTTAGATGGAAGTGTGAAAGAATTGATGTCAAGATTTGTTTAGATTATCAAAGATGAATTTCAAGATCGTTTGCATTATGAAAGAATGAATATCGATAATTGTTTATAAATATTATCGAGATTGTTTAGAATATGAAGACGAATGTCAAGACAGTTTATAATTCAATAAGTAAGAAAGTTAATGATAGAATTATTTTGATTAAATAGAACATGAATTTGCCATTTCATATTCTTAAGAAATACTTAAAGAAGAATTGTTTGTTTTATCTCGGTACTATAAATACCTGTACGAGTTTAGAAGTAAGTTCAGTTTGTGGAATAAATTCATTAAGTCCGCATCTCTGGGCTTTTATTAATCAAAAACCCATATCTTGTGTGTCTACGGAAGCATAAAAGTGTGCATTTTCTTCGAAGCTTTTCTTCGGTATATTAGATCAAGCGGTAGTTAATTGTAACATTTTGTACAATTTTAATGTAGCGAACACTGCATTGGGAAGATATAAATTTATTGAAACGTTAGCACTTAGTTTAACCAGCGAAGAAATAAAAATTTGCGAAGAACACAAGCTTCATGTATGCAATGAATGCATTTTGTAATTTTGTTCAGCTACTTTATTTATTTTAATAAGAATAAGTGTAAGTAATAATAAATAACACAAAAACGTATAAAACTTTGAGTTACATTACTTTCAAACCAAAAATTGTAATTTCAAACGAATTTTCGACTCTAAAAAAATTGTACTTTTTCTCTTGTCATAATAATTATACTTTTTTCGAAGTTTCATTATGTCCTTTTTTTTCTTTCATCTACTATATGTCAAGAAACATTTCGTACAGTAGAATTTTCTTAAACTTATTTAACAAAAAGCTATGATGTTTTAAGTGAATACGTGTATTTCTCGTGTTTTGTGTCGATTTCCATCAAATAACAATAATAAAAATTCATATATATCCATCACCTAATGCACGCTCTTTTTCTATAGATATCGATCTACCTTCATGAATTTTTTCAGATTTTAAAACGATTCGAAGTGTGGTAAAAAAACGGCAGGACTCCATAGACCCAGGTGTGTCTAGGGAGGTGCTCGAATTGTAGTGTGTCTGGGGAGGGTTAAGTATCTAACAGCAATAAAATAAGTGTTCAGGGAAACAGTTCAAAATGAATTCACTGTATAGAGCGGTTTGGTTGAGTGTTGTGTGGGCGTCTGCACTAAGTGTTTGGTAAAATTATTTTATTTTCAAATTCTTTGAAAATTAAGATTTGATTGATTCAAGTTAACTCTAAAGATTCACCTAATTTAAATTTGGGATAAAATGAGCCGTAGGACTTACTTCAAATGGTGATGATAAAGACTGTAAATGAAGACTCTACCAACTTCAGCCCCCAGAACCAACAAAGGTTTTGATTAGGCTACTTTGCTTTTATAAATTTTTGGTAGTCTATAAAAAATCTGGATAATTTTTCATCCTAATATATAGAATTTAAAAAAATTAAGCGAATGAGAAATGGTAGTAAAAAGTGACATCTTTACACATGGAATGACAACATATATACAATAGTTCAAAGCCTCAAAATGCATACAAAAAGCATTTTTAATACAGATAATCTAATTATTTGTACTGAATTCCCAAGTGAAATTCTATATCTTGAAAAAATATTACACCATATTTCACAGCCTAGTCCGAAATATGACGACCGGATGTGGAGCAAATGAAGAAAAATTAATAATTTTAGTATTACATATATAGTAAATTGAGTACCACCGAATAATATGTATGACGATGCTTGAACGGTACAGACATATTTCTTTTACTCTAAAAAGCAGACATAATATCGAAACTCTGAAAACCCGGTTTAGCAAATTAAAGCTCATACATTAAAACGCATAAAAAAAATGAAATAGCCCTGATTAGTATCTTAACATTGCATTAAAGTAACTGATCCTATATACTGTAGTAAGATGAATGTGAATAGAGAAGGCAAGGGTTCCCAGGTTGAGGTGAAGACCGATCGCTAAGTAGTTACTTCAGACGGTGCCCAACTTTAATATTGGGGCCCTCGAAATTGAATTTTCTGAGCATTAACTCATGCTTTCAGTGCTTCACGTATAAATCACATGTCATTGAATTTCTCACTTGTAATTCTCAGAAATATCCAGAATCCACCAAGGATCATCAAAAAATGACCAAGTTGACCACGTCAAATGAAACCGGATGTGCAGTCTGTAGATGGCAGACATTTATTAATTTCAGTATAGTCACACATAAATTGAGTCATAGCGATTAAAATGTATGACGATGTCAGACCGTATGCGAGTACACTAAAGCCAATGCCTTCTAGAAGTACGGGCCGTCAGGATACGTAATCGTTCTCGCCGTGACGTCATGAGTTTAGGAAATTTGACATTTCCACGAGGCAGTGCCGATGTACACGGAGATTTCACTTGCGGTTTTTTGGTTAAAATATGAATAAAACGTTTTTTTTTTGTGCGTGGACGCGTTATAATAATAATATTTAGTCATAACGTACACTTTGTTTGCACCAATTAATTGTATCGCGACAGTAAATCGACACGAACCATCACATAACCTAACACCAACCCATAAACACATTATACCGCACGCACCGCATTAATTTGTGTTTTAGCTGTTCACTAGCACTGTTCTGCATAAACCACTTTAGTTTTCATTTCACTCACTTTAACACAACCCGTACAATTAACATTTTCCTGCGGACGTCCCATAAGACTACGTGTGTTTTTCGCGACAATTGTCCCGATGCTCTGACGTCATCATTCTGCATTACGGCCCGTACATCTAGAAGGCATTGCTAAAGCCAATGCCTTCTAGAAGTACGGGCCGTCAGGCTACGTAATCGTTGTCGATGTGACGTCATGGCGTCAAACCATTTTGACATTTCCACGAGGCAGTGCCGACACACACCGAGATTTCACATGCAGTTTTTTTAGCTAAAATACGAATAAAACTTTAATTTTTTGTGCGTGAACGCGTTATAATAATAATATTTAGCCATAACTTTCATTTTGTATCGACCAATTGTATCGCGATAGCAAATCGACACGGAACATCACATAACCTAACAACAACTGATAAACATTTCGTCGTGAATTTTTCCAATTATGCCGCACGCACCGCATTAATTTGTGTTTTAACTGTTCACTAGCACTGTTCCGCACATACCACTCTGTTTTCATTTCACGCACTATAACACAACCCGTAAAATTAACATTTTCCCGCGGACGTCCCATAAGACTACGTGTGTTTTTCGCGACATTTGGTCCGATGCTCTGACGTCATCATTCTGCATTACGGCCCGTACATATCGTCGCTGTGAAATCAAACCGGCATATCTGCAAAATACACATTCTTCACTAGAGCGCTTTAAAGTTTTCGCATGTGGGCTATTTCCACGTGAATGCAAAGCGGCAAAACACCATTAGACGGGTTTTTATTCAACTTTACGATATGCCGGTGCGACATAAAAATAGAGGGGAAAATAAGGAATTTTTTGATACCAAAAACTCAAAAACTCAATATTTGCAGATATGCCGGTTTGATTTCACAGCGACGATATAGAAGGCATTGCTAAAGCGAACGTACATTTTTTACGCCAGATACCTCAATGCAGTGCTGCCAGATAGTCGCTGCAGTTTAGTTTAAATTTTTCGGCATTGTCAAAAACCAGGTTATTTAAGTGTAAATTTTAATATGTGTAGACCGCCGTCACATGAAGCAAACTTTTTTAAGGTGAGGTGAAACTTTCCCCCACTCATCCTAACCTTTCGGAACTAGTTTTTTCCTGGGTGCGTTAAGTTTTCACTCAGAAAAATTTAGTCCCGAAAGGTTTATTATCGACGGAGTCGCGAGAAAGACAGCTAGATAGTACCATAGAAGCCGACGAATGCGACCAATCACAAAACCCGCATTCCCTAATCAATTGACGTCATTTTTCACTTACTTTTCGAAGTACAACTGACCGTCTTTTCACACCGGTCATTTCCAATTTTTTTTTTGTTAACAGTGAGTCGCTTGACGGCCTTTTGACGATTAAATGACGATTAAAACACGCGTCATTTCACCAATATCCACTTATTGGAGAGATTGATATTTTGTATTTTGCATTTTTTTATATCAGAAAAAGATAGACATGACATATTTCGAAATTATTATTTATTGAAACATCCGTTCCGGAAAAATGCATTATCAAATTTCAGATTGCTCTAAACAAAACCCTGAATATTTTTTTCCCTGTTTGTCCCCTGAAGTTTTTAAAATATCCCTAAATCTAAGATTAAATTCCCTAATATGGCAGCACTGCCTCAATGATTTCCTGGTGGTCACGATCGAACTTTGAAATTCTACATTACATCAATTGGCACCGGTGTGGCCAGATTGGGCTATTTCCCGCCAATTGGGCTATCTAAAATTTGAATTGCCGGGACGTTTTTTGATTTTGCTTGTTTGTGGCTTTTGGGCTATATATTTTTATGGAAAACTATATTTGGGCTTTACAGTAAAACCTATTAATCGGGCCACTGTATGATCGAAACCCCTGAACAATTGAACTATAACATCACCGCACTTACAATTTCTTGAACAAAATTTACTCTGTAATCGTGAGCCAGATTAGCTGATCAAAAATTTGTTGAGTTGTACTTGCTAATCGGATAAAAAAACAGTTTTAAGACCAGCATGAAAAAGTGTAAAGAAAATGAGTTTTCCAGAAAAATATCAACTGTTCAATATCAAGGGAAATTTTTCGTATAATTTATGAAAAATTCATATAATTTATGAAAAATCATTTGATGTGTAGAATTTGGTACGTTACAGACGGCTTCAATTTCAGTTGTATTCTGATAATAATAAAATATTGATTTATTTGAGCATTATTGCATATTTTCCCTTTGTTGGCAGCTATGAATGTAATTTATTTGATAATTATGATGTAAATATACCAATGTTTGTTTGTTGGTTCAAAATAACTAAAAAAATCTACTATGAGTGCAAAATACAACGAACTAAGTGTTCTCAAGAAGTTAGAAGTAATATGTACAACTATCTGAAAAACAATTTCTTAGCCAATAAAAAAGTGTCCGATGGCTTTAAAATTAGTAAGAGTCAGCGGCAACGTATTTAAAAAATAAAAACACTCGAAAAAATTTCCTTATAGAATCAAAGAAATACACGTAAAATCAACGTGTTTTTCCTAACGATTTTCAACTAATTATTTTTCCTATTAGAACCACGAGAAAAAAATTGTTAAAATGAAAAAAGTATTTATTTTCAATGCAACGACATTTCATGTTAACTTAAATTGTATTTCTGTTTGTGTTGACATGATCTTTATGTTTTTGTGAGCTTAAAAAGTATTTCATATGTATGTGTTTTAAAACAACATTGATAGTTTTAGGCAAACTGATAAAACCGCTTGCGAAATAGCCAAATTGCTCTAAATTTGGCTAGATATATCTAATGCATAATGTTTAACGATCATATTGAGTTTACCAACGAATTCCAAAATTTGCTTAGTTATGCATAAAAAACAGCGAAAAATTTGTTTTGTCTTAGTTGCTCTATTAGGATTGCTATAATTACTTTATAGGAAGGCACATCCCAAGTATATATCGTATATAAGAATAAAAAAAACTTTTTAGAATTTCTTCAAACGAATTACAAATTTTCTACTGGGCAATTTGTAAGTATGAATATGTGGTCCTTCAATGTCAACCACATTAATAAGAAAGTAACGATTTGTTGAGTCTCCTATAATTTAAGATTGAATGTGTTCATCAAAAGAAATAAGTTCATTCTCTTTTCCAACAAAATAAAAAATGTTATTAATCAAAGCAAATTTAACAATTTCATATAATTTTATCTGTATTGTGACATAAAAACCTTTCTTATACAGTTTGCCTTTAAATTTTAATTGTTCATAAAATATGATATCTTTTTCGTTAAAACTAATGTTGGTTGAAATATTTTTTAAATAATCTCGTTCCAGTTCGCCGATTGTTAGTGGGTGCATAGGTAATATTTCCTTGTCAAAAAAATTGTTCGAATGTAATGAATGGGAGAATTTCAAATGAGACTTTAGAGCAAGTGTGTAAGGTATATTCTTACGAGAAGTAATATTTCGGGCAAATGTTTTTACCTCTCTGTGCTTTGCTTCAAACCGGAAACTCCAAAGAAGTTTTAGCGGCCCAGATTTATAAATAACAGAAGGATAGTGAACTAAAAAATGAAGTTTTGGTTTTAGTGGTTCATGGAATAATAAAGGGTGTAAATGATTATGTTTTTCTATTAAATTTTTTAAGGTGTTTATGTCTGTCGAAGTCAAAGTTGAGCACAGAACGATATCAATAATTTTTAACAATGTTATAAAAAATAACCAAACGTTATTATCGGCAGCAACAAGATCACCAATCATTAACGGGAGAAAATGTACAAATGTTATTGCCTCTCTTGCAGACATTCTTATGTTGAAAGAGTGTAAGTTTTTAATTTGTATAGGAGGAGATATATTACCGATTTCTGTCTCTCCATATGGAAACAACTGTTTTCTATTATTGAATGTTTCTATAGTAAAAAGTTAATTAAAATATGACAAATGTCATATAAGCACACACCTTCGAACAAATCGTGCATTATATCGCATATGCAATTTTCTGTGACATGGAAGGCCGGTAAAGTATTAAAGATCGAGTTTTCTCTTAGGCCAGAAAGCCTCACATTATTAATTGCAAGATCTTCTTCGTAATTTATTTTGTTTCGTAGAGAACACCTGTATTCGACAGTATCACATTGCATGCTAGTTCTTTTTCTCCTACAAATTCTACAGTAATGAAAAGAATTGAAAGACTTGGTAAAACATAACACGTCGTTAAGGCCGAGATTATCTCCAAGTACTAAAGATACAGAAAAATATATGTGAATTTGTGTCTTTTCAAACTCCACTGAAACTCCTGTTGTTTTTAGCAGTTTGAATTGTACTATGAGTTGATGAAAAGTTTTGTCGTTTCCGAAGTCTATGACGTCTTTTGTTTTGAAAATAGCTGCGATAAAAATATGGTCCAATTTAGATAGTAAATGAGATGGAACGACGGGGCATTGTAATGATACACCATCACCATGCCTGAAATAAATCGAATCAAAACAAATAAATCAAAACATAAATTATGCAATCCACCAATATCGTCTACGTAATGAGATATGAGCTAGCAGACCACACGTACTGTATAGGTCAAGTATTATGCACTATACTTGCGCTCAACTGACCATATCAAATATCCGAGAAGTGACTGTGAATATCCACGCCATATGGTATATTCGAATGCGATATAGATTCTTGTTGCTATTGACATAAATTCTTGTTGTCACCATGGCACGCGACCCAAATATCATGTATTTGGTTTCAGTATGAATGAGCGCACATGGCAATAATTCTTGTGCATGTTGATTAAGTAGCGCTAGGAATATCGGTTGAGCGTAGCGTGAGAAAATAGGACACGTGTGAATCATGTAGAATATCGTGTCATGGGAAAATGTATGTATTGATAATTTATTTCAGGGCATGCTGAGTTTTAGTAATAAAGTAGGTTAAGTTATGATTGTAAAATCGTATATAAGGAGTTGTAGAATTAATTGAAAATAGATTTGGTCTGAGTATACTGACTAGAACAGTTGTTTTACTCTGAATCTGCTCTTGCGAGGATTTCTTGCAATGCAAATAGAAAGCACGGCAAATGTTTAAGGGTAGCTTAAACATGGTGCCAGCATTAACTGCGGCCTAGCCGCTTTGGTAGGTTGATTCAGCTTTATCTCATTCTCTGCTCTTGAGTCCAGGAAGCTTTTCCTCCACTACAGTAAGGACCCAACAGAAGAATCCCAAGGCCCGTCTACAACATTAATTTATGACCGACAACACTTATTTCAACATGCATAATAAACTCCGCAAATTGAATGCTCCTTAGCATAGCCACCTAGTGGATTGTTAATAACAAAATCATATGGGTAATACTATTCTATAATATGAGTAATACTACGCAATATTTGGGGTCATGGTCCCAATAAGAGCAGGGGTCTGATGCTGCCTGCTTCCTCCTCAGGCCTCCTAAATAGAGGCATATTTCCCCGACTTAGATTTTATCTTGTCTATTTTCAGTCCCCTTTCATTCAGATGATAGCAACATGCTTTGACACGTCTCTGCTGGGTTTGGCTTACAGCCCATGCCTGAGAGCTGTTTCTAGTCCTTTACGGACGAAAGCCCCTTTCCTTCCTTGATGGTCCCCTTCCCTGCTTTGCAGGCTCTCGACTGGATTTCGGTTCAGTTGAGGCACTCGCAAGCAATCTCTTTTTTTTAAATCGCTACTCATATGATAAGCAAAAATGTTAAAATTGAAATATTGATATAATTTGGGCGGCAATCTCAAAAATATTTTTTTTACTAATGTTCGAAGAACAATAGTATTAAACTCGTTTCGCCGAAAATTCATATATCTTTATATATATATATATATATATATATATATATATATATATATATATATATATATATATATATATATATATATATATATATATATATATATATATATATCAGCAAAATGATTAAGGGAGATAATCTCTGGAGTGGCCGATTCGATTGAGCTGAAATTTTCGGAGAACGTAGATGTATATAGTAGGTAGGTCCACGACTTTCTCAAATTCAGATATTCTGAACCTTTTGGCGGCGGCGAGCGTTTTAGTGAATTTTGAGGTACTCCTATATTTCCAAGCAGTGTAAAGTTTTGTTAAAGAAAAGTATTGGGAATGAAAACTCATTATGTTCGAAGCTCGTTTATGATAAAAAATTGGAAATTGTGAGCCGTGTGTAGGTGCAGGGTGCCTAAAAGTAGGCAAGGATTTTTTTTCAAATTTTGATTTGTCATTACTTCTAAGAAAAACAATGGATCATCGTGAAATTTGCAGAGCGTATTAATGTTCACTAAAATTTAACACATGTGGATTTTTAAGATAGTGCGGGTAACCCTGTAGCTACGGCAGGCTCCTGAATAAAAAACCTTCAAATCATTGACCTTCCTGAAAAATTTTTGATTTTTGACAAAAAAATCAGATCACTGATAAATTTTAACCTTTGTCCATCATGTCAAATTAAAATTTTTAAAATTCCGATTTGCACAAGAACGGCAACCCATCACCAAATTACCTCTATTTTCAGCACTCGAAAATTCTGTTCACGAGAACTGACGACCGAATTACCCGATCATAGTGAAATTTGCAGGTCATGTTGGTATTAGCTAGGACCAGGTCTGATAGAAGTGATTTTGAAATACGGGCAACCCTGTGCCAGTGGTGCCATCTTGAAAAATCACCCAGAAAAAAAACCGGTTTTTGGCCTATAACTTCCGATTCAGCCATCAGATTTTGACAAGATTCATCCAATACTTGGATCTTACTTAATGTAATATTTGATGAAAAAATGGCTGAAAAATTAGAATAGAGTTGCCAGCTATGGTGATTTTTGTCTCCTAAATCTTGCAAATTTGCTCAGCAAAATAAAGCTTTTTTCCCTATAACTTCCGGTCCAGTGTAAAAATAAGAACGAAGTTCACGCAGTAAATGGACTTTATTGTGAACCAAATGTCATAGAAATTTCGTACCAAAATCATGAAAGGGCTGCCAGCTATGACCATTTTTGTAATTTTGTTTGATTTCTTTACTGAGCGATTATGTCATTAGATTTCCAAATGGAAATGATCCTGCAATGAAAATTAACAACAAATATTAACGCTTTAAAAATTTGATAAGTTTTGAGGATAGTAACCCTAAAATTCTATTCACCCGTATAACTTCCAGCGCAGTGATCCAATCGAAACGAAATTTACTGGTTGGGTTTAGCTTAACGTGAAGCGGAATTGGTATGTATTATGCTTTGCTGTTGATACAGGCTAACCAGCATTAGCCATTTCCGTAAATATTGCACCACAGATGCTTCAAACAACGTTCTCATATGCAAAGCATTTGCAATAAAAATAAGGAATTCTTTTTTATATTTTTCGAGTTTTGAACATTTTTCGGATGGCAGCCTCAAACAACGTTTAACCGCTGAAACCTTCGATGAAATCCTGCGAAGAGAACGAAATACAAAGGATACGTTGATTTGAGTATGAGATTGTTATGGTAAACTTCTTGCTGCTACGTTCGGAAAGTGTTGGCAGCACTGAACATTTTCATCATATGTGTTATAGTTGAGTTTTGTTGATTTGGATAAGGAATGGTTGATATGATTCTAAAAAACAGTGTATTACGTCTTTCCACACTTTTTTGTCACTCAAAGACAATTTCTTCGAAAATTAGTTTTCTAGCGGTTCAGGTGCGCTAGAGTTTTTTTTTTGGGATCATAGCTCAGTCGGATCAAATATCAGATCGAAGCGAAAATCATAGAGAAATTTTTGCTTAACTTGAAAAAGATTTAATACATTTTCGGTGTCGGTGCTAGCAAGGGCCTACGAGTACCGGCTAGTTAGTCGGTATTGTACCAAGATAGGGTTTCACGAAATCTTTACGTGATAAGTACCTTATGATAAAAACAAGCTTGAACTGTTTAAATTTCTAAAGTATTGAAATTTTCGCGAATGTAACTCTCAAAATTTTTCTGGCCCTATAGCTTCCGATGCAGTCAACGACACCAAAAATTTTGTTATTTGTGGACTGAGAAATGCTATCAATGACTGATCCTACGCTATATATCAGGTGCGATGATCCAGTCATAAGTAAATGTAATTGATTTTGCGTAAATTTCAATCATATTCAATATGAAGCGAAGTCTACTCACTTCTTCTTCCTTTCTTCAAAATTCAGTACTTTTAGTAGTTCTTATTTACATTTTAGGGACAGCAAATACAACATAAGAAGTTACGAACAAAATCGCATCTAATTATCACTTACTATTTCAACAGTATCGAACCTAATAAATGCACAAGGTCACCAGAGAAATGTGTCAACGCATCAGTAACCAAATGTGCCGATTTGAAATATCGGACTCTGAATGGATCATGCAATAACCTTATTGATCCTGCCCTAGGAATGGCAATGACCGCGTAAATATTTCGATTAACTTAATCAAATATTAAATAATTGATAAGTTGAAAATCTTAGTTACCAGCGACTTCTACCAAACGCATACGCAGATGGAATCTACTCTATGCGCCTTGCCAAGAGCAAAAAACCTCTTCCAAGCGCACGGCTTCTGGCCTTTGCTGCCTTCGGACGAGACTCAATACCTGACTCCGATTTTACATTACTGAATATGCAATGGGGCCAGCTAGTAGCACACGATTCATCAAATATTCTCTCACCTAATAGAGCCGATTTGGTGCCAGCAAAAAGTAAATATCGTTATTATCAACAGCTGTTATTCCATTTCTTACCTTCCTCGCAATACATAAATTAATTTCAAGCTTTTTCCTTGAAACACATGAATAACACAAAAGCTGCCTATTTTTCAGATACAAGGCAGACTTGCTGCAGTTCAGTTGGGAAATTAGAGAGCAGAGTTTCACCTCCATGTTTTCCTATTCCTGTACCAGCCAACGATCCATTCTTCAAAGGCCGCGTGTGTCTCGATTTTATCAGGTCCGTTACCGACAAGAGTCAAAATTGTCCAGGAACAAGTGGTGCTGTTCCAGAAGAACAAATTAGTGGGGTCACTCATTACATGGATTTGTCCATTGTCTACGGAAATTCAGATGCTCAAAGTCACAGCCTGAGAACACTTAACGGAGGACTTCTAAAAACTAAGAATGGCATATGGCCGCCACAAACAAATAATCCTCAAGCGTTTTGCAGAAGAGCTGAAAATGGTGAAACATGCTTCGAGCTGGGAGACTTTCGAGGAAATCAAAACGCCGGTCTCACTATTCTTCAAATCATATTTTTGCTTGAACATAATCGACTCGCTCGAGTGTTGGCTTCGATTAACCTTCATTGGGATGATGAGAGATTATTTCAGGAAGCTCGCAGAATCAATATTGCTATATTCCAGCATATTACCTACTACGAATGGAATGTAAATTCATATGGACAAGCGCGTTTACTCAAAGAAGGACTAATTTCCTCTATTCGCGGAAATTATGTGAATGATTATGATGCCTGTGCTGATCCTCGCAGCATTCAATCTTTCATGCATTCCGTTTTCAGATATTTCCACAGCCAAATTATGGGAACTTTACAGTGAGCCACATTAAGCGATAAGTATTTTTGGAAATAGCCTAAATATTCAAATTGCAGACTAATCGATGAGCCACGCACTATTAATCAAACTATCGAGCTACTAGACCACTTAAATGCTCCTGGTATTTTGGAGCAACCTTGCAAATATAGCCAGCTGGTACGCGGTCTCAGCACTCAAGCACAGGATCTAACTGACAATAATTTTGATTTCGCTGTAAGTTTCAAAAATCAAAGCAGACTCGCAAGGATGTAGAGAAATTGACGGAGTACCTTTACAGGCAGCTGAAAAATTCGGAACGGCTTCAGTAGATCTGAGATCGTTTGATATTCAACGTGATCGTGATCATGGTCTGCCATCCTACAACAACTTCAGAGAGTTTTGTGGACTAAAGCGAGCAACTTCATGGGATGATTTTCTGGATCACATTCGTCAAAAAGTAAAAATATCCGCGAAT